>JBBPMM010000010.1:0-184679 GCA_038090335.1 Solioccasus polychromus
ACCATATTTGGACCAAATCACATGACATAGGAGACAATTTTGTAGCCAAGAGTATGTACTATCTTTCTCTCCAGCAAAGCTTGGTGTGATTATTCCAGGTGATTGCAGTGCGCTTCGCGCACTGCATCAGGGTTAGTTATTGAAAGGGTTTTGGAGGTCACTGTATAGGCTTCCAGACAGGTGACCTGAAGGACTGGAATGGTGGTGGTCTTGCTACCCCAAGCAGCTTGCTGGTTACTAGGCTTGGATTGCGTAGAACTAGCTAAGGTATAAACAAGGAAATGTATGACTTATTATAGATACAAGAATGGTGCATGGACCAGGAAAGAAAAGGAACCTATCTAGAATGTTTCAGAGAATATATGCTAACTATGGTAAGTAGCTCTGGTGCTACTGAGCAAAAGGGTAGAGGGTTCGGAGAGAAATGGAACATACAGGAGTAAACAGGAAGGAAACAGAAAATAATCATACAACCGTAACAGTGGGCTTTACAAGCTCCACTCACATCTGAACCACATGTGCACATCCAATGTCTCTGTGTGGCATTTCAATCAGCACAGTGCTCTGTTGTGCATCACTGTTGCTGCTGGGGTGGCAATTGAGCCTGGGGATGAGCTTCTTATCACTTAGGGAGCAAGCAAGATAAGAGGACTTAGTATATGACCTCAATTTTAAGCGGAGTTTGAACTTGTCACAACAAGCTACTTTGGGTAGAGAAGCTTGATACATGATAAACTAGACCGATGCAATGATAATTTCAAGCGGAGTTTAAATTTACATCAAGTGTTTTCTGTGAGGAAACCCAGCTCAGTAATATGCTGTGCTTGCACTAGGTTTGGTGATATTCAAAGTACAAAGCAAGCATGTTGCATGGTGTGCTGTTTTTGGAATTATGCTGTGCTACTGGTACTCCCACATATTCAAGCGGAGAGTCGAACTTCACACTTTCCGTAACTTTTGCTCTACTTTTTCGGTACACTAGTTGGCCACTAGTAGGTAATTAGTAGGTAACTAGTACATCTGTCAAGCAAGTTCAACCAGTATCTGTGAGGTAATTATTAGTGGGCCAATGAGTGCTCAGGAATTGTGCCAAAATGCGTTACGTTACAACAGTGCTCGACAGATGTAGGTAACTAGTTGGCTTGGCTATGGTTTGAGACCTGCTAATTCCTGAGCACTCATCGGCTCGGTAAATGCAAAAACAAAGTAATTACCTCAGATATTTGGAGTGTTCAAAAGTGCTGTCTGGTGGAACTCGCTTGACAGACATGTGGCTTTTGACAATTAGCGGGTCTCAAACCATAGCCGAGCCAACTAGTTACCTACTAGTGTAACAAAAAAGTCATGGAAAGTGTGGAGTTTGTCTATATTCCTTACATCAGCCAACTAGTTGGCCAAAGAGTGCCCATGCTTGAGACCCACTATTAGGGGTATTTTGTACAGTCGACTCTGTAATAACCCATATAACCTGTAACACATACTCTCCATAACACATGGGTTCTTCAATTTCCTGAGTTGGTATGCAGGGATTTTGTGCTGTAACCCATACTCTCCTGTAACCCATATCCCATACTACTTTTGAGCTAGTATAACCCATACCTGTGCTTGGCCGAGCCAGCCATATTATTATATTAGGCAATAATATTATATAATCTTTGTTTACAATCTTCCAAGATGGCAAGAATGACCTGAAAACTTCAACTTCTTGTCTTATCTTCTCATGAAACCTAGTATTGAAGTTTTGAAACAAGGCTTACTCAAGCTTCACACACAGATCCAGGGACAGAAGGCCAACCTTGATGCTGAGCTAAAAACTGGTCAGCCTGTTTCACAAATTGATCAGGACTGGCTTGATGGTGAGGGAAATTTGGTAGATAAAGAAAGAGTTGTGGATATCTTGGATATGGCATCTGATTATGAGCAGAGCTTCAACAAACTGGATGCACAGGATAGAATGATTGTAGAAAGGCTGCAAAAACTTGCAGAAAATGGTGGCAAAAATTATTTGCCTCTGAAAAAGCGCAAGTGTAAGGCTTTTGAATTTTCTATAATTTAGATACACTGTATGGAGTCTGAGTTATTGTTTGCAGGTCCTATTGAGAGTGGGAATGTGAGCAGGAAACCCAAGCCATCCATCACATCTCAAAAGAAGGAGCTTGCAACCATTCAACAAAGAGTCGAAATTATCAATTGGTATCATGCCAATAAAGTGACTCAACAGCAAACTGTTGCCCATTTAATCCTATCTATCCCAGCCTTCACATTAAGCAGCCCCTGATTTTGGCATGGCTCAAGAATGAAGATAAGTGGCAAGCACTATATGAAAGTAGCACAGATATGGGTTGCTCTGCCAAAAGATTTCATCAAATGTAGCATCCAGAGATTACAGAGATGCTAGAACTCTGGGCTTCAAAAGCTTTGGCAGACAACCTGATTCTCACTGGCAAGGTTCTCTGCCAAAAATGGACAACATTTGCCAACCCTGCCAGAGTGCCAAATGATGAGCATCTCACTTTAAGTGATGGGTGGTTAACATCCTTCAAAGAACAAAATGGCTTGAAGGATGTGAAATGACATGGTGAAGGTGGTTCCACACCTCCAGACATGATCAAGAAGGAGCAGCTGTGAATTCAAGAGCTCATCAAAAATGAGGGTTATGAATGCCATGACATTTTTAATGCAGATGAGACATCACTCTTTTATGCATGAGTCTTCAATCATTGAAAATTAATTGACTTGCTCAAGTGAATTTCTGCAGTATGCCTCCAGATCATGGACTTGCCAACAAGCAAACCCCAGGTGTTAAAGGAAAGAAACTTTGCCTCACATATTTATTTGCAGCAAATGCAGATGGTTCAAAGAAACTTCCTCCATTCATCATCAGGAAAGCATATAAACCACAAGCATTCAAGAATAAGACCAGCACTGAACTTGGTTTCAATTATCACAACAATGTGAAAGCATGGATGACAGGCTCTTTGTATCAGGAATGGCTCTTGGAATGGAATAGGAAGCTAAGACATGATGGCCAGAAAATCTTACTTTTGCAGGACAACATCTTGGGGCACATCATCCTGAAGACCCTTGTAAACATTTGTGTCATCAATTTTGAGCCCAACCTCACTGTGCACATTCAACCCAATGATCAAGGAATCATTCACTGCTTCAAAGCGAAATATTGTGCCCAGTTTATACAACATGCCATCCATCTTTATGAATCTGGCATTACACCATTCGAAATCTATAATATTGACCAACTTGAAGCTATGTGTCTCACTGACAATGCATGAAATGATGTGGATACATCAACAATCCAAAACTGTTGGTGTAAGGCTGGTATCCTTCCCAGAATCGATGCTGCACCTCTTGCTCAACCATCCCTCCCCATTTCTTCCCTCATTCATCCTACCAACTTATCATATGCCAGCACAGATGATCCATCATGAAAGCTGAGAAGGCTGTTAGTGATGCACTGGATGATCTGGAGGCTATCAGAATTCTGCAATCATCAAACCAAATGAATATTTCAGAGCTTCTCAATCTGGCCATCGAGACACAAGATGTCTTTGAAGTGACTGACGAAGATATCTACAAGGCTGTGATGGATGTGAGGGAGCTTCAAGAAAGAAAGACTGACAGTGATGAGTCAGTGGATGCAGATGAAGAGCCCATTGAACTGAGTCCAACCCACACTGAAGCACTCCAAGCAGCATTGGTATTGGGAAAGTATCTCAGGGAGCTTGATGATCCATATGCGCGAAAGTTGGAGTCAGCTCTGGCTTCATTTGGAAAGATGATAAGGTTTATGGACTCAGAGATGCAACACAGTATGAAGGATATGAAGGTAACAGACTTTTTCAAGCCCAAATATTAGTATCATGGCAACTGAGTGCATAGCCTGATGGCCCTCAATGGCCAAGTCTTTCAAATCACAGGCAGTCATTTTACTTTCTATGATCATGTCGGCATTCAACTGCCATGTTTCTTCCATGCTGTATTGTATTAGATGTCTGTTAAGCATGCTCATCACCTCAAATGTTGTCTTTCCCGATGTGCAACAACCATCAATTATCATTATTTTTGAATTTCACATGTTATGTGGTGGTATCTCAGTGCTGAGACATAACCCATACTCTCGGTAACCCATATCCCCAAGGCCTATCCCAAAGGGTATGGATTATTACAGAGTCAATTGTATTATGCAACATCAGGGACGCCAAGGCTTGTGAAACACCGAGTCGAAATGACACCACTTGAGTAGGAGGCGATTGGTCTCCATGCGCCTCCGAAAAGTGAGTCGATATTTGCTAGCTTCCGACGGATCGCCTCGTGTCTACATCTCGGCGAGTACGGCCACTGATCCCCTTGCCCTCGGTCTGACGCGGCAGGGGCATGCATCAATTTAGCCAACTACTGCAGAGGGCATACGTAGGCCTTGATCCGGGTGATTATTACGTAATCCACAAAGACACTGAACTCCTCGGCTTTGATATGTTGGGACGTTAAACGTTATCAGACAAATTTGTAGAATTTGTGGTATAACAACTCAAGCCAATTAGCATGTTCCTTATCTACATCCAGTGATATCAAGACGGAAGAAAGAATTTGATGATATGCTATGGTATAGAGAGATGTGCAAGGTGTAATCATGCATTACTAATCGGGACGTTACCAGAGCCGTCGTACGAGAAACCTATCAACATGAACATGAGACCACGTCTAAATATGATTAGTGTGAGAACTTACCAGCAAACTGGGCCTGCACTGTCGACGACAACTGTGAACCGTCAACATAGCTATCGATAGGCGCTTCCGTGGTAAATACGGTATCGAAGTTCGATACATCCTAGAAGAATACTGTTGTCATATCGTTTCGTAACCTTAACAGCAAAACCCACGACTGGACTGGATACACTAGGTTTGAAGGGGGGTTGAATCTTCTTTTGTAAAAGCTTCTTGAAATCGATATGCTTCTCGAAAAAGGGATGCTTCTTGATCTCTTCAGCGCCATTGACCCCGAGACGGCGTGTAGGATCGCGATCGAGAAGGCTCGTTAGGATGCTCCTCGCTTCCGAACCGATCTCGGGTCCAAAGACCAAGGGATCGGTAAGAATTTTTTGATACATCTTGTCGGTTACCTCTAACGAGCAATAAATTGCTTAGTTCCATCTCAGGGTAGGTAAATGCCAGTTCCCACCGTCGTAGAAGGGAGGAAGCCCCGAAAGCATCTCGTAGAGCAAGACTCCAAGAGTCCACCAGTCGATGACCTTGTCTACAAAATTATCAGAGACAGGGCGGGTGAATGTGGAGGAAACTCAACTGTATCCTTGCCCATTAAGAATCTCGGGTGCAAGATACTCGGGAGTGCCACAAAATGTGTTGGTTGTATCAGAATCTTTCATGTTTAGCTTACACAGACCAAAGTCACAGAGAGCGATGTGACCAGTGTAGTCCAAAAGAATGTTTTCTGGCTTCAAATCACTATAGGAAGTTGGTATCGTGTGCGGCAGTAAGCATGATGGACGAACCGGTATACGACATCGAGTTCATGGAGGTGCTCGAGGGCAAGGAGTAGCTCGGCGCTATAGAATCGAGATCGTTCTTCGTTGAAGCGCTGTTCACGTTGCAAATGATGGAAGAGTTCTCCACCATTGACGAAGCTAGATCAACGAATGAGATGGCACGTGGATGTAATGGGACGACGGCCCACTCACGCGAGGACTAAATACAGCTTTTGTTCGGACTGGAAGCTGAACTTGAGAGGAACGATAAAGGGGTTGTTTACGCGCGCAAGCACAAGCCGTTCGGCCAGAGTGTGCGTTATCTCTTTTCTGTCGACGATGTGAGCCTTTCTGATTGTTTTCAGAGCGTATATCCGCAACGTGTCGCGCTTCCTGACTTGCATGACCTTGATAAAGAATTAGGTAAAATAGCAAGGGGGGGGAGGAAGTAGTACCTTTCCAAAGCTTCCTTTTCCGATGACCGTGATGAGTTCGAAATCATCGATGGTGAGAGATTGCCCCTGGAAATTGGCTGAGGACCGGGGAAGAGGAACAAAGGCTGCAGCTCACGGAGCTCGGTTGGTATGCGACACCGATTTGAATTTTACCGTTTCCACCCGTAAGGTCATACCATTGATCCTGACCAATTGTGCCTACGTTGTCAAAATCAGGTGTGAATTTGATGCCGCCCATGAAGACATCGTTTCCCATGTCGTCGGCCAAGCCGTCGTTGGCGACTTTTGGCTTCTCTGCGCGGAGGTAACACTGAATGGATATCTCCGAGTTGCGAGACACGTCGCTGAAGGGGATAATGGGTGGGGGAAACTGAGAGAGGAGACAAGAAGCTTACAACTGGGCTTGGTACATGTAGAGGGGTTTCTCAAGGTCACCTCCCAAAGGAGTGATGAGGACCTGGTTGACCTCGAACTCCATGACGAGGTAGGGGAGCCACCAGCACTGGGTGCGCTGTATGCTGTCTTTGGCACTGTGGCGTTTTGCAAGACGTTTCTGCACGACGCTAGAGGGCGAGACGGAGGCTGCGGCCTTTGCCTGTTGGGTGGACAATGCGGCCTGCACGGCGGGGGGAAGGGGGGTGCCAGCGGGGATGGCGAGACCTTCAGCCCAGAGGACGCGGATGGTCAAGAGGCCGGTGCGTGAAGTGGGTTTGCCATCTGGGTTGGCTGGGGTCGGCGTCGTCGAGCGAGGGGGGTCGTCCGTGCCAGCGGAGAGTGTTGCGGCGGACGTCTTCTTCGTGATCTTTCCTAGACCTTTGAGCATGTCGACGAGGCGAGTAGAGCGGGATCGTGTCACGTGGTAACGTTATCCCCCGACGGAATCATGTCCTTTTTTAGTATGACAAATCCAGATGACGAGTCAGCGGAGCTCTACTCCCGGTCAATGTACTGCTCCTGCCGTATATAACTCGGCCCCCCTCCTTCTCCCTCTTCGCTCGCCGTCTCCCTCACCATGTCCGACTCCACAAAGTCAAAGGAGGACCCTCCTCCTCAGGATGTCGTCCCTCAGGCCCTCCCGCCTCCCATTGGCTTCACACAGCTCTTCCGGTGCGTCCACCCACACACGCTCTCTCCAATCACTCATCTTCGTATAGCTATTCGACGCCCTTTGAGCTCTTCATTGATGCGATCGGTATCGTCGCTGCAGCTGCTTCCGGCGCTGCTCAGGTACCGCCTTGCCTTTCCCCGTCCCGACGCCAGCTCATCCCCCGACTAGCCTCTCATGAGTCTCCTCTTTGGAAACCTCACTCAGGATTTCGTCAACTTTGCTTCTGCCGCGCAAATATACTACCAGAACATTAACAATCCCTCCGCGCTGCAGACGTTGCAAGCGGCAGCCCAAGAGTTCCGCCAAGTCGCTGCAAAGGATGCCACATACCTCGTCTGTATCGGTATGGTTTTCCCTTTTCTCTCTCTTTCTTTCTCATTTCCTATCAGGTATCGGCATGTTTGTTTGCTCATACACTTATATGATCATTTGGGTTTACACCGGCGAGATAAATGCGAAACGTATTCGAGAAAAGTATCTCAAGGCGGTCCTTCGTCAGGACATCGCTTACTTTGACACTGTCGGTGCGGGCGAAATCGCAACTCGCATTCAGACCGACACTCGTACGCCGCTCTCCCTCCACCTTAATGCATTCTCACTTTTTCCGCAGATCTCGTACAGCAAGCCATATCTGAAAAAGTCGCACTCGTTACCAGCTTCATTTGTGCTTTTCTTACCGGCTTTATTCTCGCATATACTCGCTCCTGGAGACTTGCTCTTGCAATGTCCTCCATTCTTCCTTGCATCGCAATCACCGGTGGTATCATGAACAAGTTTGCCTCAAAGTATATGCAGTTTGTATCCTTCCCCTCTCCTCTCTTTTTTTTTTTTGCTCACTCCCTTCTCAGACTTTCCTTGAAGCACGTCGCCGAAGGCGGCACGCTTGCAGAGGAAGTCATCTCCACCGTTCGCACGGCCCAGGCGTTTGGCACCCAGACAATATTGACTAGTCTTTATAACGTGCACAACGAACGCGCGCGTGGCGTTGACGCGAAAAAGGCCATATTTCAAGGCGCTGGCATGGGTGTCTTCTTCTTTGTGATATATTCTGCCTACGGACTCGGTATGGGAGTTTCCCAATTTCACTTGACTTGTCTCACAGATTACCTTTTAGCTTTCCAGTTTGGTACAACATTGATCAACGAAGGCTACGGTGAGCTGCGCGAATTGTAATCGTGAACTCACCTCCCTCATGTTTCCCGACAGCAAATGCCGGTCAGGTCGTTAATGTGTTCTTGGCCATCTTGATCGGGTCTTTTTCTCTCGCCATGTTGGCTCCCGAAATGCAAGGTCAGTATTCCGATCGTTCCTTGATATAGTTATTCAATCCTGGCATAGCCATCACAAATGGGCGAGGTGCAGCCGCCAAGATTTACGCCACTATTGAGCGCGTTCCTCAGATTGATTCCGCTGATCCTGGCGGTCTCAAACCGGAAAAGGTCGTAGGCGAGATCACCCTTGAGGACGTCAGGTTCAACTACCCTTCTCGCCCTGATGTGCCTATTGTTAAAGGCATCAACATCACCTTCACTGCCGGTAAGACAGCAGCCTTGGTTGGTGCTTCCGGATCTGGGAAATCGACGATCATTTCCCTCATCGAACGCTTCTATGATCCTCTAAGTGGCTCTGTCAAACTTGACGGTGTCGATATTCGTAATCTGAACATCAAGTGGTTGCGGTCCCAGATCGGCTTGGTCTCTCAGGAGCCTACGCTTTTTGCGACGACCGTCAAAGGCAACGTTGCACACGGTTTGATCAATACACCATACGAGAACCTTTCGGAGGAAGAGAAATTCAAGCTTGTCAAAGAGGCATGTATTAAAGCCAACGCGGATGGTTTCGTTAGCAAGTTGCCCGATGGATATGATACCATGGTTGGTGAACGTGGTTTTCTCTTGTCCGGTGGCCAGAAGCAGCGCATTGCGATTGCCCGCGCCATCGTCTCTGATCCGCGGATTTTACTTCTTGATGAGGCAACTTCTGCTCTCGATACCCAGTCCGAGGGAATCGTGCAGGATGCACTTGACAAGGCCGCCGCGGGTCGCACGACTATCACTATTGCACACCGACTGTCCACGATCAAGGACGCTGACTGCATTTATGTCATGGGAGATGGTCTCGTTTTGGAAAAAGGCACACATACGGAACTCCTTTCCGACGAAAAGAGTGCATATTCGCGGCTCGTTCAAGCTCAGAAACTACGAGAAACGAAGCAGCTGGAAGATTCTTCTAGCACTGAGGACGGGGATGATCCAGACGAAATCGAGATAAAAGAGGTTCCCGAAGAAATACCGCTCACTCGCAAACTTACTATCCAATCTATCGCCTCTAGTCTCGTTCAGAGGTGGACCGACGGAAGGAAGCAAAAAGAGATCGACGAGGACAAGTATAGCTTGTTTAACCTCTTCGTGCGGATAGGAAAACTCAACCGCGAGGGATTATGGAGGTATGTAATTGGCTCACTATGCGCGATGGGTGGGTTGTTTCCTGTGTATTCCCGTACGGGATTCTGAATCTTTTGACAGTGTCGGGGATGGTCTACCCAGTATTCGGTATTGTTTACGGCAAGTTTCTTTTCTCAAAACATGTCCGGATATTTACATTCCCTTAGGTCAGGGAATCAATGGCTTCTCTCAGCTTGATCCCTCGGTCCGACAATACGACGGGAACAGGAATGCTCTGTGGTAGGGTCAATACACTCTTATCAGGGATGACGGGTCTGATCTGCTCAAGGTTCTTTGTTATCGCCATTGCGTCGGCGCTCGCTATCGGCTCACAGAATTTCTTCTTTGCATCCTCGGCTGCTATTCTGACGTCTAAATTACGCTCTATGAGCTTCAAGGCCATCCTTAGGCAAGACAGTGAGCCTCTCTTATGTGCATTATATTATCTTGTTATATATCACCCTCTATAGTCGAATATTTTGACAAGGACGAGAATAGCGTGAGTTGCTAATCGCGACCACTTGCTATTTCAACACTGATTGCCTTTTTGTAGACTGGAGCTCTCACCGCTGCTTTGAGTGACAATCCACAAAAAATTGATGGCTTGGCTGGAATCACTCTCGGATCGTGAGTACAGCCTCTCTTACATTTAGTCACCTCACTAATGGACATCCAGCATCGTGCAGGCCATGACCACTCTTATTGGCGGTTCAATAATCGGTCTGATTTACGCTTGGAAGCCCGCTATAGTTGGCATGGGTCCGTAATCTATAGTTTTTCGTGGTGTTTCTGACCTCAACGACATTCCGTGTAGCTTGTATCCCTTTCCTCATCTCTACGGGGTATATTCGTTTGGTGAGTCTGAACTTGGTCTTTTTGAATTATTTTTTCGCCCCATTGAACCACGGCAAAGCGTGTTGTTGTATTGAAAGACCAACACAACAAGAAATCCCATGCCAGTTCGGCTCAGCTTGCTTGCGAAGCTGCCGCTTCCATTCGCACTGTCGCTTCCCTCACTCGGGAGGATGACTGTCTCAAACTATACAGTGAAAGTCTGGATGGACCTCTCAGGCAATCGAACAGGACGGCAGTATGGAGCAATTTGCTGTTTGCGTTCTCACAATCGATATCGTTCTATGTCATTGCGCTCGTCTTTTGGTATGGCTCGACGCTCGTCTCTCGCCTTGAAATTGGCACGACCGCGTTCTTTGTAGCGCTTATGGTACGTCAGCGTCGAATACAGCTGGTGAAGCACTAAACAATTATCCAAAGAGCACAACATTTGGAGCGATACAAGCAGGCAATATATTTTCCTTTGTGCCTGACATTTCGTCAGCTCGCTCCGCTGGAGCTGCAATTATCAAGCTGCTTGATTCAATTCCTGAAATAGACGTCGAGTCCGATGAAGGAAAGACATTCGAAGGAGAGAAGGTGCAGGGCCAGATCCTGTTGGAGAATGTTCACTTCCGATACCCAACAAGACCCCGTATTCGCGTGCTGAGGGATCTCTCCCTGAAGGTTGAACCCGGTACATACGTTGCTCTCGTCGGTGCCAGTGGCTGTGGGAAAAGCACAGTGTACGTTCCGTTTAAATCGCTATCGGGAAGTCCGCTGACCATCGTCTTAGTATTCAATTGCTTGAACGTTTCTACGACCCTATCGCTGGCCAAGTCCTTCTTGATGGCAAGCCTATTAATGAGTTTAACGTCCAAGAGTACCGGAAGCAGATTGCACTTGTGTCCCAGGAGCCAGTGAGTATTATTACCATCAAGATTGTATGATGGATTTAAGGCTCTCTCGCTAGACTTTGTACTCTGGCACCATTCGTTTCAATATTTTGCTTGGCGCAACTAAACCCCACTCCGAGGTCACCCAAGAAGAAATTGAAGCAGTCTGTCGTGATGCTAACATTTTGGAGTTCATTCGTTCATTACCCGAGTAAGTCTCCAGACACCGGCCGAATGCAATTGTTTGACGCCATTACCAGTGGCTTCGATACTCAAGTTGGCGGCAAGGGCTCGCAACTTTCCGGTGGTCAGAAACGTGAGTCACTTGTTTACAAATCTGCCTCCATTATAACTGATTGTCCGTAGAACGAATCGCCATTGCGCGTGCACTTCTGCGTAACCCCAAGGTTCTCCTGTTGGATGAAGCCACATCCGCGTTGGATTCGAATTCAGAAAAGGTCGTCCAGGAAGCTCTCGATCAAGCAGCCAAAGGTCGCACAACGATCGCCATCGCTCATCGTTTGTCTACTATCCAGAATGCCGATTGCATGTGAGCCGCGAGTCATTTGCTGGTCATGTCATTGTCTGATTATGGATTTCCTATAGTTACTTCATTAAAGAGGGTCGTGTCAGCGAAGCTGGCACTCACGACGAGCTCCTATCCTTGCGGGGAGATTATTATGAGTATGTACAACTACAGGCACTGAGTAAGAAGTAACTCTAGACGAACCCTTGCACGATACATAGACTAATATCACCACCACGATGTATAATGTTATTCATGTGTATAGATGACCCGGAATCTATTAGCATGCTCTTTATTCGAAATATACCATCATTTGCATCTCCCGTACAAAGTCGTTTGCATCAGGGCCAATTTGCGCAAGGCAGTGGTCCGACCAAAGGGAGGCCACAGAAGACGACTCCAGCTCGACTTCAAGGTGACCGGATCACCCATAGATGTGTTGATAAGCCAACGAGCATTTTAGGTGTTTCCGCGTGCTCCTTGCTCAGCAGTGTGAAGAAACGGGGATGTACACGACGCCATGAGTGCCGCGCTGGCATCGTGATGTGGTGTGTCATCATGCGGCGGTTTGGGTGTGGTTTTAGGAAAGGTGACCGCCGCACTCCGTGTTTCAAGGTTCGTGTACGAACCAGTTTCACGGGAACTTCGCGAGAAACCTCGTGTCGGTTATACAATTGGATCGTGTTGCGCCGACGGCAGGAATGTAGGCTGCACCCGAGGTCCAAGATGGGTCAAGTTACCTCCGCGGTCCGCGTCGAGATAGCGTCGACAGGCATCCAAGACATCTATTGGCGATTCGGGCTCACCTGGGTAATGACGTGAGCAAGCATAATAATGACAGTCACGCAAGTAGGGAGCCAGTGGTTGTGTCAAGTAACATCTCCTCGGAGTCGCGTTGTCCATATGATTGCATACAACAGCACGAACCCACAAGAAGGACAAAAGAAAGACAACTACGCAAAGTACATTAGATCATTCTTCTTCTTACTTTGCACTGTAAGAAAATATGTCAGTTGTGGCCGCGGAACGGAGTCTCGAGACCCTACCCTCTGCGATCCCGCTCAAGAAGTGCTCGTGGGTCAACTTTGCTGCGCCCTCACGCAGAGCAATCATACCAGCCTCTACACATGTCGCCTTGAGTTGTGCACCGTTGAATTCGTCTGTACTCCGAGCAAGCTCTTCAAAGTTGACATCGGGGCTGACAGTCATCTTGCGTGAATGAATTTCGAGAATACGCGCTCGGGCTGTTTCGTTTGGCAGAGGGAATTCGATCTTGCGGTCTAATCGTCCAGAACGGAGGAGGGCGGGGTCGAGAATGTCGATACGGTTTGTGGCAGCAATCACCTGAATATTACGTGAGTCATACGTCGATCACCAAAAGGGAATGCTTGCCTTTATACGTTCATCGCTCGAGAAGCCATCCAGTTGGTTGAGCAACTCCAACATTGTTCGCTGCACCTCACGGTCACCACTTTTCTCCGAATCAAACCGCTTGGTGCCGATGGCGTCGAGCTCGTCAATGAAGATGATGGCTGGAGCCTTCTCCTTTGCAAGCTCGAAAGCGTCACGAACGAGCTTTGCGCCATCACCAATAAACATTTGCACAAGCGAAGGTCCAGCGAGCTTGAGATAACATGCTTTCGTCTGAGCAGCACAGGCACGGGCAAGAAGAGTCTTTCCGGTACCTAGATAACATTGAAACGTGAAGAAAAACGCTTCGAAATGGTAAACGTACCGGGTGGGCCGTACATCAGACATCCCTTTGGTGGCTTGATACCAAGGGTCTTGAACTTCTCTGCTTGTTCCATCGGCAACACGATCGCTTCTACCAATTCTTCGATCTGCTTCTCCAAACCACCAATATCGGTATATGTTTCAGTGGGGCGTTCGTCGACCTCCATTGCCTTTACCCGAGAGTCGAATTCTGTTGGTAGTTTATCTAATATAAGATAAGAGTCTTTATTGACACCGACAAGATCGGCGGGCTTTAGTTGCTCGGGTGGGACGAGACCGATGAGTGGGAGGAATACGGTTTGACGCGTTGACGTCTTTACGACAGCGCATTTGCCTTTGCGCATCGAGTCTAGGTCTTGGTTTGCACCGTCCTCTTCAGACTCGGGATCAACATCTAGGATCTAAGGGGCGGGGTGAAAAGGAATGGCGGGAGATGAAGAACGGAACGGGATTACCTCGACAACATTGCCAACGAGGTAGGGAAGAACCTTGTTCTGTTTTATCTTTTCGCCATTGTCACGAATCCTTTCCTTCATGACGCTCTGCTCGTGCTGCAGCCGTAGAGTTTCTGACTTCATGACCTGGGGTGCCTTTAATATGCTCGACTCGATCCAAAGGGGGTGCATGCACGGACCTTGATGTCGTTCTCTATGAGACGTATTCTGGTCAAGATCTCGTCGGTGCCCAGAGCCAAGATGTCTGCAGGAATATCATCCCAGGTCTCTTCCGGGGGAAGATCTGGGGTGGTGTCCATGGCTGCGGCATCCTGAGCGGGTTGAGTTGGAGATTCTGAGGACTGTTCTGGCTGCTTGTCCTGACGGGGGGCATCTGGAGGCGGGGGAGGAGCAGAGGACATGGTGGTGGTGGAAGACGACGCGTATGTGTATCGACCAAAACAGGCAATTTGGCTTTTGCATGGCGAACAAGGACAGCGCAGAAGACAAGGCGCGCTACGATAAAGTCAAGGATGAGCTCACGAAGATGCTCATGAAGAAGAGAGCCGCCGACCGCCAGCTGGTATGTCTCGCGCGTCGTCGACGTCCAACGGTGACCGACTCGAGCAGGCCCAAATCGAACTTTCCATCCATAACCTCGAAACTGGCTATCTCACAGATACCGCCTCAACCGGGAACATCATACATGGTTTTGACGGCTACCTAAAACCGACCCAAGGCGCAGCCGCGCGACGAAAACACGAAATAGGTGACGGAGATCGCTGGTTCTCGAGCAGCAGCGGAACTTGGCTAAAGGCATGTCTACTCGATTCTGCCTGCCTACGCTGACCTTGACCGACCACAGTCGCTAGACCTAATGGGCGACGGCGAAGAGTCCACGCCCGCACCAGACGACTTCAAACACCCGACCACGCCCGGGGTCACGACCGTCGTTGTCCCCCCGGCCCCAAGAACGCAAGAGCTGAGTGCTGCCCAGCAAAAAAAGAATCGCGACCGCGAGTATCAGAGGCGAAAACGTGCCATGCGCAGGAGTGCAGGGACCGTGAGTGACGACGACGCTCAAAGTGTGGGTACCGGCAGGAGAGCCCTCAAGAGGGCTCGAATAGCAGACGACGAATAGGTGGCGTTCATTCCATCCGCTCGTATTATTATTACACTCAGGTGTACAACACTAGTCATCATACGTCGAGCTTACCGAGAAACTTTTTGACACCCGCTTCGTCCATACCGCCGCCATCGGGGTCGACAGCCTCGATACACCGAACAACGGCGATCGTCTGCTTTACCTCCTTTGCACTGATCCATATCCTGCCGTTCATACCGACCGCCGCTTCTAATGGGAAGCGGGAACCTAGAAAGGGGAGTAAAAAGTGTTTTGGGTCCAACAGACTTGGGAAAACCGTCAGGTCGAGTTAGTCGTTGGATCGGTAAAATACTGACAGTCGGCTCATTCGCAAACTGCATTGGACAAGGAATCCACCACTGAGTTCACCGAAACCTTCGGACTTGCGTGTTTGAGCGTCGAAACATTCCAGTTCCGGCTCCATGTCCTTGTGTGCATGGGACACGCGAGCGTAAACCAACGCCCCGACCTGTGCACGAGATCAATCGATTCGATGTGTCGAGGGCTAAATTGCATACTTTGAGATTTGGTTTACTCCTCTTGGTGGCGCCTTCGAATGCGAGCCCGTCGAGCAGGGCAGGGTGTGCAGAGGCAATGTCGACTCGCCATCCCTCACCGCTGCGACCGAGAACGACGCCGATGACACTCTCTTGAGGTGCTGGCACATACTGGATCGAGATGAGCACGCATCTAGATGGCGTCAATGAAACGTACCCGCCGTGAATTGCCTTCGACCCACCAACGACTCTTGTTTGCGGAGTGGTGAAGCTGTCCTGCACGGGTCGCTATGATGGGACTGTCTGGAGCATCGCAAAGGGCCGAGAGCTGCAGTAAGCCTGGTCCGAGTTTGAGATTGACGTGTTGTGCCGGGACATGTTCGCCGGGTAGGACGATGGTGGCCATGAAAAAGGAAAGACAGTCCTAAACAACGACGATGACGACCCCGCTCATGACAGAATTTCCAGAGCTGTCTCGTCTGAGGCATGCCGAGCTCGCCTTGATTGCTGTAGATGCTCGCTGACTTCGCCGTTGTGCCAGTCGAACCGACCTCGAGGACCTCCTCAACGACCCGGCGTACTTTCAAGCCGTGTTTCATTCCCTCCCGTGCGTCAAGTCGCTCTATGAATCGCAAGCAGAGCTAGGAAGGGCCAATGAGGCCCTCGCCCGTTCGTCTCCTCGTTTCACCGCTGTGGTTATGACTGAAATCGTTACAGAAACGAACCTGTCGCTGCAAGACCGACTATACGAGCTACGGTCCGAGACCAAGGACGCGTTCGACGAAGCCAAGTCACTCGAAGCACGATGGAAAGAGATCGAGCGCGAGCAAAAGGAAGTCTACCAAGTGCGTCCACGCCCTCCAGCCCGACGTCGGTCTGACACGCGCGCAGCGATTCAGCCCGCAGTTCCTCCTCCTCCGGCTCCGGCATGCGACGACGGACCAGGACAACGCGTCGGAAGCGCTCGCAACGTCGTTCGTACAGTCTTCTTCACTTTCTGGGTCCAACGACACCTCGGATGTGGACGACTTCGTCAGGGAGTTCAGAGAGCTGAGAAAGACATATCACAAGCGGGTGATGTGGGGCGAGAGATGGGCAGCAGGCCAAGTAATCTGGAGGGACGAATGACTTGTCTTGTACTTTCATGTCGTTGGTTTACTCCACCCATTACACCGAGCCCCTACTTGCCCTCGCCAACACCCAGCTTACCCTCACAGACCTCGATGTACAGCTCTACAAGCAGATCAATGCAACGCTCGAGCCCCCATTCGCCGCAAACACAATCCGGAATGTGTTGACACTTTTGCAAAACGATGCAGAACACTCGCCCGACGAAGTGTTGCACGTCGTTTTGGCAAGAATTGCACTCGGTCTGTACACGAATGCCCTCGACTTGTACTTGGACGAAGCCAGCGCTGCCCAAGCAGATGCGGAATGGTGGGCCGAAATCGAACAGTCAAACTGGCTCGCCGCCTTGTACCTCCTCCAGAGTAAGCTGTGCTCGTTTCCTGCTCGTAACAGAGTGTTGACGACTCGCCAGCCCTCCCGAAACGCGTTCTGAGGCTGCTACGAACGCTGCGATCGAGCAACGGTTCGCTCCGGAGTCAACTGCAATCCAACCCATTCGTGTCCATCTTCTTCCCCCACGTGAAGACTACTAGTCCCTCTGGCACGTTGAGGCATTTTCGTCCCGCCTTTTATCTCGACCCACAAGACTCTTCATCTACTGTTCTCTCCATTCTACGCAACACAGTCCTGCGTCTCGTAAACCGAGTCACATTTGCTCTATATTTTCCGCTTCGCCTTTCACGTGACGAATGTCGTTTGAAACGGGAGGGCAATGAAAAGATTCGAAATGACAGAGCAGAAGTGCTCGGAAAACTTATTGGAATGAGACCTGCGCTCATGCGTGCGTTGACAGTCAAGCATGAGGGCTTGTCGACTGAAGGTACTCCCAGCCCCGATTTTCTCGTCGAATTCGTGATCGCGTTGGGATCTGCAACATCTGTCGAGCTTTCAGAGCAGAACGTACTGTCCAACCTCATGAAATTATCCAAGGTAATCCTCGAAACTCGCAAAAAAGAGCATGCGTTCTATCTAGATGACAAGGAACTTCAGCGGCCATCACGATTAACATTACTGTGGCCCCAGCTGTTGCTCCTTCCGCCCTTGACTCTTTATTGTGTCAAGGTTCTGTACGCCTCCCGGGCCTCCCTGACAGATCTTGCAATGGATACACTCGAGACCGTGCATAATTTCGTAACGGGTTGGCTCTTGGAACCACTCCGTGAAGTCTTCAGGACTATACGCGCTGGTGGAGAGGAGGGTGTTATTGTCCGTCGCGAAGCAGTATCCGCCGACTTGAACGTATGTTATACGCTCCCGTCGATATCGAGGTTTCTCATCACGGTCTTCAATAGTCTCTCAAGCGAATGGTACTCGCACTGGCTCAAGACAAGCTGGGTTATACCCAAGCTCAGCTGGATGCACTGTCGGTTCGGATACGAATGGGAGACCTCACGCCCATCCTCGAGATCTATGAAGACGACATCAAACGGCCACTAAGATCTGCGGTGGCTGGCACTCTATTGAGGTCGCTCTTTGTGCAAGTGCAAAAAGCCAAGGTTGGTACAGAAACAATGGCGTCGAATGCATTGAATGGACTGGTTACAGGTCGACATGGATCAAGCTTTGACGGGCATCGACAAATTACTCAAGTCTCAGGAACTTACGTTTGCGTTCGTCGGTGTCGCACCGGCTCTGGCGATCGTGTATGTGGCTGGAGGGTTCCTGAAGCAAGTCGTACTGGGTAGTCGTAAAAAGTACGGTGGAAAACACCGTCAGACGAGCGCTTGGCTCGCAGTGAGGTCCACATCATCTCTTGCAATTTTCTGGGACGCAAATTGACTGTAAGGATAGGAGAATCGAACGCCTCTTACTCTTCCAGCCCAAGACATCGCACAGACACGCAGACCAATCGAGCAATGCAGAGTCGGCTTCTAACTCGATTCCGCCGTTGACGACCGGACTTCTGGTGCTGTCGTTGAGCCAGCTGCGGCATTATGGGCTCACCTCGCTGCCTGCGCGATCGCGGCTTCGTGAGGGATTCCTCGAGGACGTGCAGGACTTGGAAGATCCTAGCTTGGGTCAAAGGGAGAAACTGAGGGTGCTTGATAGGATGTGGAATAATTGGGGACATGAGCTTGGGTGGAACGTACACAGTAGCAGATAGCACGTGACGTGGATAGCTGATGCCAATACGCTCATGTCGTCGTCCTACGGGCACGCGTATTTGACCTCGTACGGATGGAGGGGATCTGGAACTGGCCTTCGCGTCGGTGCCATCGACAGGCCCCTTGCAATACCACCAAAGAAAAATCTCAACGGCCTGGGCATGGACCGTGACGAAGCCTTCCCCTTCTGGGACCAGTGCGTATGCCTTTTCTCGCCTCCCCTCGATGAATCGACCGTCTTATGTATAGCCTGTTCACCGCCGCGTCAAAGGCGATCACGATCAAAGTAGCTGGTAGCGACGACGAGGACCCCGAGGTAATCCCGCTCATCTCATCACCGTCGAAGCTCACGTTTCGTCCCACCCAGGATCCCATCTCAGACGCCACACCCCTCCGGCGCACCACGACGGGCATCATCTCCAACCGCAGACCAATCTCTGGCACGCCCGCCTCGGCCTCCGCGTCGGGCACCACCACCCCAGACCCCGACGTTGGGCCAGCTGGTCGTTCGTCGCTCGTACTCACTGCCAAGCGGGAGGCTGCGAAGCGCGGTCTGTACTCGCGGTTTTTCAGGGGGCCTGTATTGGGCCCGGACAACGATCCGTCTGCGGGCCTGACTCCCGATTCCCCACATGTTTCTTTACCGGTACTTGAAGGCTGTGATCAGGACAACGTGGCTGGGGAGAGCGGGACAGGTGATAGCCAGAAATCGGAAGTCAGGATGGAGACAAGAGAAGAACGGAGGGAACGCAAACGATTGAAAAAAGAGCGCCGGGCTGCGAGGGCCAAGAAAAAGACGGAGAAAGCAGAGAGGGCCAAGAAAAGGAAGGAACGACTAGAAGCCCGGGAGAGACGAAACCAGGAAGCCCGATCTGAAGAAAATAACACATCAAAAAAAAAGGTTCGCAAACATGCCCGAGCACTCGCGGCAGAGTTGGAGGACATCCATAGAATTAAAAAGAAGGGAAAACGAAAAGATACCCTAGCATAGACACTCGACACTATGGTACAATCATGAATTTTTACGTGGATTCATTATTCTACATGGTCCTGCGAACGGAAACAAGTGCAGCCGTGTCTTACAACTGCAATAGGGAATGGTTGACGAGTGGAGAACATGGTAAAGCGCGATGTGTGCCAAACGATGGGGAATCTCTCATCCTCGAACACCCCTCCAAGCGCTCTGCATCGCGATGCGACGTGCCTACCGCCAGTAAGGTTAGTATACGCTCGATGCGGCGCACGGTCAAGTACCTGATCTAGAGATATCGAATCTTCTCGTAACTCAACCTTCTGCCTTCCGTCGTCGTCATCATCGTCATCGGGATCAAAGGCTACTTTGTTACTCGTGTTCCTTATTCCTCCAAACGCGGCCTTTCCTCCCGCCAACGAGAAAGGCGAGGATGCGACTGCGGTCCCGAATACGCTTGCGTTGGCTGGCGCTCCGAAAGCCGGGAAGTCTGTGACGACTTTGCGCGGTGGAGAGGCAGAGGTGGCAGGAGGTGCGCTCGAAACGGGTGTAGCCTTGGTTGGTGTAGTTCGTGAGGGGAGGTGAGGAGCATAAGAGTATGAGTAGGAACTTCGATTAGAGGCCTGTCGTGCAAGTAGATATTTATCGGTGAAACGAGTTCCATATACCTGTCACATATGTGTATATTAGCATCAACCCCCCTTTACAAGAACTGTACGCACCCGCTTGAGCTGGGGTCTGACCTCGGCCAATGACGACGCATGCATGAAAACGGATACGTTATGTGCCGCCTCTGGCGATTCCTTGTAAATGCTCTCGATGACCACCTTCTTCGTGCTCTCGTTCCTGAGTAATAATTTCTCGTGCAGTTCACGAGCAACATCATCGACACTCTCATTGTTTCCAAGTATCCGCTGTGCAACAGCATGCCCTACCTCGCGCACGAGTCTCTCCATATCAAGATTCTCAAGTACGCTGCCAACGATCGCATGTGAAAGGAGATCAGCGGTGGTCAAGGGTAGCATGAGGCCCGAGGTGATGGTTGTGATGGCTTGGTAGAAATCAGTGGCATACTATGCGCGTCAGGGTATTGGGTCAGTACCCTGGGTTTGGGTAACGGGCAAGAAGAGTGCTCACAGAGTATCCGCTGAGTGCTGGCTCGCAAGCGACGAAGAACTGGAAAGAAAGTGTGATCGATTAAATCACATAAGCGGAACGGAAAAATCACGATCTTACTAGCGTTATACCACGGCTTGCCATGGCGCGTACGATCTGCAATGGATCATTTCCATCGGGCGACCCTTCATCAAAGCCTGAGCGGGCACGTCAGGCCGGATAGAAAGATGTGACGTTTGGACGTACCATCACCGTATTCGCCAATCCCATGGGGGGGTGCATCTGCGATGAGCACTACCATCTTACTGGCATGCTCCCTCCAATCCATGTTCAACGCTTCGGCCAGTGCAGCTGTGACGGCTTCTGGGCCATCTCCACCACCAGAAGCATAAAGGCCTGAGAGATCCCTGTGGACCTTGCTGATGTCCGAGGAGAATCCAAAATTCTTGGTGACATATGTATGGTCTTGTGGTGGGTGATCACGGAATGCCACAAGGCCTACGCGCAAATCTTCTGGAGATTGGAGGCGGCCAGACTCGAAGATGTGGGCGCAGATTTCTTCGATGTTTTTTGTTGCGCTGGAGATGTAGGAGCCCTGGCTGCCTGTACAGTCCTGCACGAACACGAGATCGCTAAAATGTCGCGTGTGCAAGGGTTAGTTTATCCCTAATAGTCCGTAGACTGCGGATGGACGCACAGCATCTTGCGTCCATCGTCAAAGTGTTGTTGGGGCTGGCGGGGAGGGGCTTCTTGCACAAAGTCCATATCTTCGTCCATGTTGGTGTGTTTGCGATGTTGTCGTCGTGTACAAAGATTGATGGCACTTGGTCCTTGTTTTTTTTGTAGTCTGCGAGGCCTCCAGGCGGCGACCTCAAGGCAATCACGGATCTCAATTTCGGACTCCGGATCTGCTACGCTAAAGCTAGAAAGTATGTGTAGTAATGTATATCCATCCATCTATGACTCCCTTCTACCAAGCAACCACGAAGCCCAAGGAGATGTCCATCCAGGCAGCACTGGTCCGCCCGGTTTCAGAAAACTGCGGTACAACATCACCAGACCTGCGCTGATCCCCCCCAACAGCGCCGTTACCGTCACGTACATTCGGAACCGCTCAGAAGCCGTCAACGCACGTTCTGCCCCTCCCGGTATTGCCGTGTGACTAAACCATGGTCAACTGACTGCCCTCCCAAACGATCAGCCGGGAAATCACTCACGGATTCATGGCAATACTACACATTACGTGGAAGACATCCGCTGTCTGTCCTGTCTTGATACTCACTGCAACTGGTACTTGAAGACCCAGACGACGACAGTACACGTCGGGCTGAACCTCATGCCGCTATTTCATCTCGTCATCATCACCCAACAGGCGGGTTCATCCAATGCGCTCACCTGCTGCGCGAGGTCCAGGTCAGACTTCGTGGCAACAAACAACGTGGGTATATGGTCCAGGTTATATTGTTGCTTCAAAACACGTGTCAGATTACAAACAAACACTGATACATACCACGTACCCGTAGATTGCTGATGTACGAGAACGAATTGGTATCACTCGAATCATGTACGTAGACGATGAGATCGGCGAGGTCCGTCTTCTTTGATGACCGTAAAGTTTCAGCTTCGTACTTGGAACCGAATTCTTGCAGCTGTAAGGAAGGTGGTCAAGTCGCGTCAGTGAGATGAAATCATACCCACCACGAGGTACTTTTCAGAGCCGTCGATATCCACGGCATTGACAACGCTCGACATTTTGCTAGTGGGTTCATACGTTTCCGTAAACGGCTTCCCGGCAAAGGCACGAAGTAAAGACGTCTTCCCAGACCCGGCAGCACCGCAAATATAGCACAAAAACACATTTCGCGTCACTTTACCCCTTCTACGGTCGACCTTCCGTGGTCGAGTGGTAAGGAGGGCGCTTGTACGTTGTTCGTCTGGATATCCGAGGTAGGCAAGATAGGCAAGGGTGGTCTTGTGATCAAGTAGTGTCGTCATACTAGAAATCTACATTGGAGAGTGTACTCGAGAACTCGTGCACACACATACCTCCACTGAGCTAGCCATCCTTGTAAAGTAACTGCGCCAGTATCGTCTACAAGCGTGGTGTCTGGAAACTTTTGGCTTGCCCAGGGATTTCCGGGTGAAGTGTTAAACAACTCGTCGAGTTCCACAGAGTTGAGTGCACCGTCTTGATCCTAAAAGCGATAATGAATAAACGTTCGAGGGAGACCAGGCACGTGGTATTACTTTGTCGAATGTCTCAAAGATATCAGTGAAAAACTGGTATCCTTTGTGGCTTAGCTCGACAGAGCAGTCATGCGGAACGTCGAATCTAAATTGACACATCAAAACGATGCACAATCGCGCGCGTGGGACTGACTTAGGAAGGAGGAAGGACTCGGTCAGTTTCAAATCTTCACCGTATCCAAATTTTCGAAGCACGGTCCATGTGGTTTCGAGGCGTCCACGTTGTATGAAGATAGTGTGAAGGTATAGAAAGCCGGCTTCGGTAAGACCATTATCCCGGACACCTCCTTCGGCGTGTTCGCGCACCATGTCCTTGATGCCTTCTAGTTCTTGCAGTTGTAAAGGTGCGTCAAAACATTTGCGCTGTAATCGTATAAAGTTGGTCATTTGGACGATGTGAAGCGAACCCACCTGAAACTCGTTCAACTCTGTGGCATCCAGAACACCGTCCTTGTTCGCGTCGCAAAGTTTGAATATGCGCTTCAAAGCACTGGCGCATGCAGGTTTGAGGGTCTGCCAGGGATTCAGACCAGAAAAAAGAAGACTTTAAGAGGTGCTCACATGTTCTCTTGAATCGTAGAGAGGGGCGGTAGGATGAAGGACGGCCTTTTGTGCGAAATAGAATACTTCGGAGACATTGAGAGACATCTTGGCTGAGCACTCTACACATGTTTCGACTTCCTGAGGGGGGTTCATGTTTGGCTGAGGAAGAAGAGAAGAGAGCCTACCTTGAACTCGTTCATGATAGGAATTATCTCGTCCTCGAGAGCATCATTCGTCACCTCTCCACCCCGTAGGTCGATCTTGTTTCCGACGAGTATGACGGGTACCTAGGCGCGATGAGGGGTGTACTGTGAGAAGAGAGAAGGAACCGACGTTGACACCTAATTGGCGGAAGTGGGGGAGCCAGAACGTAGGTATACGGTCAAAGGAGTTTGGATTGTCGATGGCGTACACGACACATATGACGTGCGCTTTTCGTATCTCTGATTCGAGATGCTGCCTGTCCTGTGGGCCGGCTTGATGGGAGAAGGAGGTGGAAAAGAGAAAGAGGGACGAGGAGAGCAGTACTCACCGCCGGAATCGACGATGTAAGTGGTCACATTCTCTGGGGTGACCTCTGGAGGAATCGTGACTTCCGGGACGACGTGTTGGACCTGTAATTGGGATGAGCGCAGGGACTCGGAGACGAGCGAGAAGAACGCGCATGCGAGACGAAGGCCTCCTTGATGAGGGATGTGATTATAGTGCTCTTCCCTACGCCCTCTTCGCGGAATCATCAGCCAACGTTCGGAATACGGCTTCTGTGCGTGCTCACCGTCGCCGACGAGGAGGATGCGAACGTCGCGTCTCATGGTTGACTACCTTGGATTATGTCAGCAACTACATGGCCTTGAACACCGACGTGCTCATCCTCGTCCTCGAGTACCTCGACCTCGACGACCTCCTCCGTCTCGCCAGCACCTGCAGGGTTTTTCATTCAATCGTATGTCTCCAAAATGCGTGTTACCATCGCTCATGTTCCTCAGTCAGGTACACGACTTTGGCTGGTCGATATTTCTGCGAAACAACCAGAGACACTCTCTCACTCTTTACTCTTCGCGTTCACGATGGTCCCCTCTTACCCAGGTACGCTATAACGCCCTCACAGACCGTGCCTGGTCGCGCCCCAGCTTTATCGCACGCCCGCTCTCTTCGCCGTGGAAAGGCAACCTACAGCCTGCTATCGCCCTGTCTGTTTCAACTCTGTTAGTCGCAGCAGGCCGCATCCTTTATTCTTACGCAGTGCAAGGCGCTCCCGATGCATCTGCATCTCGCATCGTCTTCGAGCGTTCGTATACATTCGTTCTTGGTCCCAATACACGTCAACCCGACATCATTAGCATCGCATTCTTACCTGACATTGGTCAAGACCGCACTGTATTTCTTGGCTTTGAGGATGGCTCTGTTGAACAGATCTATCTTCCCTCCCAACAGGAGTCCAACAGTAGACAACAAGTCAGCATCGAACGCGCAACACAAAATGTTGTTCAATGTCACGGCGCAAACCTAGTACAAAGCTTATCCTGTTCCTCTCACTCTCAAAATGGGGTTCAGTCTCCCTCACGAACCTTGCGTTCGAAATTTTGTCGCCCGTATCCGTCGACTTGCGTACAAGGAGCTGGGCAAGTCACCTTTGCATGTCTGCGTCCTCGCCATACGCCGTATTCGGCACTACATCGAATTTGGCCATATCCTCTCCCGCTCTTTCGCTTTACTACGTAACCCCTGACGGATTTCCCCTTACTCCATCGATTGTCCTTCAGTCACCAAAGAACTCCGCAGCAGTGTATGGTATCACGTCTGCTCCGCCATCTTCGCCTCTAGGCCCATCCGACCAAATTATTGTCTCGGGCTGGTACGACAGCGCAGTTCGCATATATGACCTCCGTGTCTCCTCCCACCACATTCCTGCCTCCGGTCCTTTTTCACCCCCAATACTCCTCCCAGTCCTTACCCTTCAAGACCCTTGGTCACCGGAGCCTATATACTCTGTATCCTGTGGTGGTGGCAACGCCAGTTTCGTTGCCGCCGGAACGGCTCGACATGGCGTGGTCGCCTTCTGGGATGTGCGACAGCCGTCGCAAGGCTGGAGCGTCCACTCTCCCGGAAACGATTCATCTCCCGTGTATTCAGTTGTTCTAGAAAGTTCCAGGCTCTTCGGGGCAACCCAGAGCCGACCGTTCGTCTACGATTTTGGTCCCGGGATAACGAGGGACACGTATCCTCCGATAACTCCCACCGTTTCGAATGATAGAAGGAGGATCACGGAGGACAGGCTAAAGCCCGAGAGAAACGGGATCGGTTACCATGTCTTGAAATATTCACACCGTCGGATGGACATTTTCTGAACTGATCAACGTTATCCCTCTAAAAAACCCGTGTTGACACCTACAATCCACCAAGCGTTCGCACTCATTAATGGAAATGTTCCAGTTGCGGTATATGCACAATAGGTACAACTCTTGACTCGCCCCCCAATGTCCCTCGTGCAGGCATCGGTCCTCGAATGGGTTCCTTCGAATTGCTATCGTCACGGCGATTCCGCCTGCCATTGGTCAATGTAAAGCGCTGCTATAGTTGGTGGTTGGTGAGTCCCCGATATATCTGATTGAGCGAGAGTAACGACTTGCCTTTCCGTCCCTCTTCTCGACTTTGACACCTAGCTCTTTGAAGTGCTTCAAGTAGTGGGTTGTCACCAATAGTCCAAACCCTCTGAGAACAACCTCGTCGTATACCGCACTTCGCCATTTCTTTCGAAGAATATAATTCAGAACGTCTTTGGGGATTCCCTCTTCCTCTGGGAGGTCATTTAGGTCAATCAGATAATTGCATTCCTGCAGAGGGCACCACCATCGACCATCTACGTCTGGGAACTGGGGCGGAAGCAGCAGCTGCCACGGTAGCAGATCCGCTACCTCCTCCTCCGCAAAGCTGTGGTCTGAATCATTTTCATCTACATCAGACGGCTCTGAAAAGTCCGACATGTATTCTGCACGACCTGGGGCATCCCCCTCGCTTTCAGAGTCAGATGAAATGTTCAGTGCGGTTTTGTCCCCAAGCTTGGATCGTGCAAGTTGGAGCTTACGGGCCACGGTCTTTTTTGACTTGCCGATCACTGGGTTTTCTTCGACCAACATATCGATGTCGTCCGCGCTCTCCTCTTCCTCCGAAGTTTCTCTTACTACATCCTCACCTGCAGCCCATCCCCATATTTTCCCTTGCCTAGCTGCCTCTTTTCTTTGTTTCCGTGCCTCTTTCGCGAACTTGTCCCAGGACTTGATGTCAAAAAATCTTTCATTCTTGATGCTATTTGTAATAAGCCACTTGGCGTGTGCAGCAAACATCCCAAGTATCTCACTGACGTGAGGCCTGAGAAGGTGACGTGGGGTCGCCGTCTTTCCGGTGTCGTCGACATCCATATCTTGTTCATCGTAGATGAGTCGTCGATGTTTGTCTTCGAATGGACATGCATATTCCGCGATGTACTTTTCGGCAAACCATATTGGCGTTCGCTTGTTTGGGGCAATGTACTGATACTGCTTGCTGATCTTTTCCATGAGCTTAAATAGTCGCCACCGCCAAAAAAAGTCTTCAGAGAGCGAATAGGTTTCCACGTCCATCGTGGCAACCTCGTACTTGCGGTTGCTAGTTAGACGTTCAGCGAGTACGGTCTGAAACGATATCGGGCAACGTACCGATCTTTCGAACACCACATGAGCCCGTCTCGTACTTGTTCAGCTATGAGGCACGTTCTGCATGAACATGGGTGCACCGCCAAAACGACGTCGATGGGGACGTACTACACATGTAGACCGCCGGCATGCCCCTCTCGCCCTGAACGAGAATCGTGAGCCTCGTCTCGTCTTTCCGCCAGGTGGCATCGTCCGATCTCGTGAGGAGTCTGCTCTCGAACAGGTCATCCAATGTGAGCTCCGTCCTCGCTACGCGTCCCCCCTCTCGCAGCGCACGTTCCTTGGCGCGCAAATTGAGTTCGGTCTCGACGATCCTGAGACCATTATCACTGAGCCAGCCGGGATTGGCGATCTTGAGGACTCCTCGGAAGCGAAACTTGCGGTAGTCCGGTCCTTCTGCATCAGAGTTTAGCTCGCTCTCGTTGAGGCTGGATAAAGACAAAAAAAAGGAATGTCGTCGTCAAGTCAGATATTAAACGTGACCACAGTCGCACCCAGTAACGAGACCATTGTGTTCGAGGATGAAGGAGTACAAGACAGGTCTGCTTCCGCCTTTCATCTGAAATGTTTCGTGTAGAACATCGCGGTCATGATATGGTCCCAGTGGCTGCTGAAGCAGCTCTTCAAGGACCTTGCGATTGATCATGCTAAGGTTGGCCGAGTGGTACCAGTGCTAGTCTGCGTCGGACAATATTACGTATCATCATTGATTCACGCCCGACGTTCATCAGCTAGCTTCATCCGTGCACGTGTACAAGACATAAGACAGACAGGTTGCAATAGTAGATGATGTACCAAAGTATGCAATGAGTCGATGTTCAACGAGATATCAATGAGGAGTAATATCCTTCAAGGAATTATTAATAGGCAGGGAGGCGACAATAGACAAGAGAAGAGAGGCAAACCGACGTCGTATCATAAACATAACAACAGCCAGAAAGTCGAAGATGAGATACCTGACGGCTCAAGGAGTTGTTGGGCGCAGCGAGATAGAGGGGCAGATAGTGATGTCCGATTAGGCGGATGTGGGCTGTTGCGCCTGCGAACGTGTTGCCCAATTAAAGAGGTGACGCATATCGCTTGTAGGCGGAGTATCAGCCGGCTGCTTGGGTTCAACAAGCAGACTTCCCGTTGTCGTCAGTTCAGCGTCAGTTCAGCGATATGCAGAGACGCACCTCCTCCTATATAGATCCTGAAGGTCGCCATGATGTTTCGAGTTCTCGAAAGCAACATTCAGATACTCCTGAACTTCAGGAATCTTCTTGAGATTATAAGGTGCTTGGAAGCGCTGCATATCTACCGATGAACCGATGAGTCCGGTGATTCGAACGAGGAAGACAAGTGATGACCTTGAACGATACGAGCCAATTTATGGTATTTATTGAAGTTCAGTAGCTTTTTGCCCGGTACCATCGGTGAATCACGGTGCGAGGGATTACCCTCCCGGCAGAATGTCACGTCTGTCAAATAAAGTCCTATTCATAATAAATACGTCGGACCGTCTTGAAAGTCGCTTGCCTCACCTAAAAAAGGTACAGCGGGTGGCGCAGTATTCCGAAGTTTACTTCGGTATTCATGGTAGTTGCGACTGTGATCCGCCAGTCGTCGCAAAGACTCTAACTGTAACTTGTTCTTCTGCGGAACGCCCTGGGAACGTCTCAGTACACATCAGACAGATGTATTCAAAGTTCGACTCACGAGCCACGTCTGGTGCAGACGAGAGATTGTTGATGAATCCAGTGCGGCAAGGATTGACCGGGGAGTGCTGAAATTATGAAGTGTTGTACAACGCTAGATACACCGGTCAACCCAACGACCGCCAGTCTTGACAAGAAAACTCACGTCTGCAACCTTGATAAAAAATTTGACCAGGTGCGTCCGTTTTTTGATATCATGTTCATTCAAAATATTTTCAGCGACCCAGCCAGTAATCACAGTGCTCAAGGAAGTGACAGCTCTGACGTTGACAGGTGGTTTCGTTCCCTCCTGTCCGGTCTCCAATACTTCTTCAGGTTGGATTGCACAATAGAGATCGCATTCCATGATCGTGAGTTGTCTTGCCAACTCCAAAGCGTCGAATTCGGTCACAGTAATAGAGTCGAAATTTTTGTTCCGTAAATTCGAGAGCAACGTCTTCGTCATCAATGGTCGAGGTATCTCGGAGGCGGGAAAAGACGGTGGATTGATAGACATCCCAGGGTCGCGAGCTCGTTCGCTCTTTGGGCTAATTAAATTTATGCTCGCATCCTGGCGCATGGCAATGAGGTCGAGAATGCGCTGGGATGGCCCCGGGAAGTATTGCTGTAGCGCATCACGAGTAAAGGATTCCAGGTGTCGGAGAATGACGTCATCCACGCCCGACCGCCAGTACATCTCTAACCAGCTTTTAACGAAGTTGGACACGCGAAGGCGGATAGGAATGCCCTTGCACTGTTGCCACCGAAGCATGTCTTCTTCAGAGAGGTCGGCAGGAGGCATGACATTGTACCGATGAATAATGGACTGCACGAGTTCGGTTGGCGTAGAAAACAACCGGAACGTCAAAAAGAATACGGCGGAGAAGGCGGGATCAACAATGCTATCGTGTGGTATCATCTTCTCAACAAGCACCTCCAGGGACGCAGCGACAAGGTGACCATCGGCATTGTAGATGACATCCTCAACGGAATGGTCATGTCCCAAGGGATCGCGCTTAATATCAGGGGTAACAAGCGATCCATTATCTTGCACGATGTGATCTTCAAACGTCTCCGCAGTCTCCCGGCTCTCTTGAACCACGTCGTCGGAAACAACGGCGGTTGAGGGCGGAGCCGCTTCATCCGGTACAACCAGATCAAGCTTCGGACTTGACGAGGTATCTTGTTCATCCAAAGAGGTGGGTGCGGTGTCCAGTGAGCTATCGGATGATTTCGAGTGGCCGGTGAGTACGGATGAATCTGATAATGTCTCCTGAATCTGTGTCGGGGTCTTCGGTCCTGAGTTTGTCGCTGTTTGGCCCTGAACAGTGACATCTTCATCAAGGCTACTCCGATACGACTGGTGCAGGGAAGAGGTACCACACTGGTTCCGTGAAAACCTCGGTGTGAAGGGCGCGGAGCTCGATTCTGACCTCACCGGAACTTGGATAACGAACTGCTGTTCTGATGAAGTTCGACTCAGACATATCTTGACCGCAGAAACACAGTCGGCACCAGCTTTACACGCAGCTGTAGCCGAACGAATCAGTGACGCCTTCTCTGCTTCCTCCGTAATAGTCGGAGAAAGAGGCACCATAAGAAGTCGAACAGACTCCGCAAGCGAACTTGTCACGTTATACAACCTCTCCTTTGCTACCTTGAGATTCCCAAGTTTGTGTCGGGGGATTTCAGGGTGCCGCATAACCGCCTCCACGATGGTAAAAAGTTTACAAACCATTTCGACGATCTCTCGCACCAGTTCATACATATGGCCTGTACTGGATGCGTGTGACGAACGCGAATGGGAATGCGCGTGCCCTATGAAGGCCGCGATTGTCGACAAGTATTGATCATGGGTGTGCTTGAGCACGTCCACGACTTCGGAGGCGGTCAAAGGTCCCGATGGGAAGGAGAGTGACATGGAGGGTCTTGGTGATTCGACGGAAGAGAATGACGAGGAAGAGGAGGTACTGCTTATCGACAGCATGGCTGGTTTGTGGCGATTGGTGACTTCATAGATGAGATCGTGATCTTTCTTTGCACGGGTGACAGCCATTCGGTGTGGAAGAAAAGGAGCAACGGAGGAGTTTGAGTCTCGGTAAGAGGGTATCTTGCGGTGAGATCGGAGGTCACCAAGGCTTTTTACACGAGAAGTTGCTCTGGCAGACATTGTCGTTTCGAGGTCCTGTAATCTGGAGTTTCTCAAGTGAGATAATTCACTTGATAGCTGGGTTTCCGCCGGTGGTATTGATGGGCCAGTTGTCGAATCTGGTGAGGTGTGGTCAAGCTGTAGGTTTGTCGACATAACACTGTCGGTTGGTGAAGACTGTCCCCTCTCCGGGAGTTCGATGCCGCACTGTACTGCCACTGCAAGAAACCGCCGGACTTGAGAGAATACCTGACCACCGAGTTTGAGCATCCCTTCAATCTCCGTGTCGCGAACATCTTCGTCGCAGGTTTCATCCGACGCTCTTCTCGCCTGCGAAACCAATGCAGCAAGAACGGACAAAATTTGTTTTCGTTCGAGAGCCAGAGTTGGAAAGCGCTTTAACAATGGAGCCTCACGGGGGAGACATTCCACGGAGGAGAGGATGAAACGAACGCAAGATATAATGCACGCCGTGGACGGCTGGAAGTGCGTTACACGATTAGACCTGACCGCGCTTTGCAGGAGAGATAGGCTCTGCAACAAGTTAACCATTAAAGGCGGACAATACGAAGCGATGTCAGGACCAAGAGCTTCCGTCACCAAGGGACGGTGATCTTTGCGAGACGAGCCCCGCGCGGGGGTGGTAGCCCATGAAGCTGCTGATACAGCAGACATTGTGTGCGCATGACGAGAAGGTTGACGAAGCTGTAAAAACGGACGACTAAGATCAATACAAGGCAACTGCAATGACTATACGATACTTACCGCTGGACGAAGCTGCTCTTCCGTCAGAGAAATCACGCGTTCATCTGCACTGACATAATTACTTGGAAACCACCCTCTTTGGCCGTGTAGTTCGCCGTCCCACCAGCCACTGGAGTCCCGATTAAACACACGGATGACCTGACCTGCGCGAAAAGATAGACACGTCGCGTTTTGTTGTTGGGGGACAAAGTCGTGAAGAGCCAATACATATTCGGGTATAGAGGACTGAGACTGAACCCGAACAGTTTCATCGGCTGAGGGACTGGGTGAGCTGGATTTTGGCTGAGATATAGGCTGCGACGATTCAGTGTCTGGCTGGGGCAGGTGAAGAGACGAGGAAGATGCCGACGCGGAGGAAGGACAAGGGGAGACGACGGAAATTGAAGAACTCGTTGATGCAGTGGACCCACTGCGTGGGCGCGTACCGTTCGAGGGAGACTGAGAAGGGAGAGTTGAGCAAGCTACGTTTGAGGGAGTTGCCGATCTTTTCGTTGGCAGAGCAATGTTTCGGTGTACATCGGTGTTGACGTGAAGACGAGTCGGGGCCATTATGAAGACGGAAAAGTACACGGAGTAAGGTAGGAATACAGGCTGAGGATAGCGGTCGTGAATGTCGTGAAATGTGTCACCGGCGGTGGTGGTGGTGGTGGTCCGTCGACTCCAACATACGCGCGCCAAATCAAATTACCATTCTAATCACCCTCCGTACCATGTACCATCCACATACTACGACAATGAACGTCCCAACTATACCCGCACCGATATATCCATAATTATCGTTCGCCTTTTCACTTTGTTAAAGCCGAGTCGGAGGGTCTGCATTACCTAGCTCACCTGTGCCCAAGCCCTCCACCATTTCCCCGAGAGTCCACCGCCGCCAGGAGCTGATGCTGCCGCTTGGCATTTGCCACAATACGCTCCAATCAATCCCATTATTTCGATGAGCGAGATACTGTGGAAATATCAGTCTAGCTAGCGGTCCGTAATTTCAATTACCAACCCAAATGCAAGTAAAATACTCATTGTTGTCAGGATAATGCTGAGTTCCGACATCGTGTTTCGTTTCACTAGTGTCATGCGATCGTCGCACTCCCGTCCTGCCAGGTCGCTGTCGTTCTCATGTCTCATGTCATCCGTTATCCTGTTCTCCGGATCAATTACATCGTGGGGAGAGTCACCGGTCGCTCCTTTGTTTACTGTCACCGAGAATGCCTCTACTGTCCTTTCCTCTGCCGAAGACGCGCGCTGCATAGCCGTAGATGGCGTGACAACGACTCCCAAGGAGGAACCCCTCGACTCGAAAATTCTCCATGAGTGGTTAGCGAATCCGATGTACGAATAGAGCATCAGTATGGAATCAAGTGAATCCACCAAGGTCATCCCTGTTGTGAACAAGATCTTCCCAGAAGCGTGAATTAGACTGATAAATGGATGAGTAGAATATCTCACAGGTAGGATGACAACCTCTGCGGGAGGTATCCGCGCATTCTTCTCGCTATCCTTTGCCAGTGCAGAGATAGCAAGGAGAGCGATTGAAGATGTAGTGTCGAACCCTTTAACGAAATCAGGGTCCCTCCACGTCCGGCAGGGAAATCTAGGTTCACCTAGGCCAAATAGCACGCCTACGGGGTACATCTGTCAATCATCTGGTCAATCAGGACAATATGAACCACAGTATTGGCGCACTTTCCATGGACGATTCACGAAATTGACCAGAGGTCCAAGTAGTCGCATCATTAGCATGTTCTGATTTTGAACAGGTTCTGGGTCTATCCCTTCATGTACCGGATCTCGTTTTTGCCTGGCCTATCCGTGGCAACAAGTGTGCAAACGCGGGTAGGTTTATTGATAGCACATACCCGACGACGTTGACGCAGGATTTTGCAGAGGATTATCGAATTAGCGAGGCCAACAATGAACAAGAACGATCCACTAATTGTCGTTCCTGCAAGTAGAGATATAACCAGCATCGCTTATCAGGTGACAGTATGCACCTACTATCGACCCAACGCTGCCTACCCCATCTAGTTTATCGTAGATGCTTGTGCTGATAACTATAGCGACATTCTGGTCACTGACATTGAAAGATTAGCGACAGATCGGGGATCAATAAACATACCACTACGATCACTATTGTACTGTGACCGAGAGAAAAGAATAGACCGCACGTTATTGCAAGTCGCCCATGATTGACGAGGGTACGTGTTGCATTGTCGATGGCACTAGCTCTGGAGATCAATTACTGCTGTCGCGGTCACGAATAAACTCTCCATTGGACCGACCTTATGTGGTCCGCGTCAAGCGCTGCATATGGTTCAGCGACACAATCGAGCACATCTGTCACCCTCACCGTGTCTCAAGCCAATTGTCTGCAGGGTACGAGTCAGTCGGGCTAATCAACAAAAATAATTTACCTGTGTACCCATGCAAGCATAGCGAGTCCTAAAATTCCACGCGAGCGTGCGGCAAAAGCCCAGCAGACTGCATTTGCTGCGATTTCGAGGGCGATTAGAAGAAGAGATCGCCCGAAAAGAGTGAGAGTAGGCAATGTCCTGGTCATGGCCTCCATCGAAAGGTCTGGTCAGCTAGATAAGATATGGCCTCGATCAGCTAGATAAGATATGACCTCTCTCACGGCTACCGTGACACGGCGGTATCAATTGAGGCTACATCGTGACAACTCGACTTTCATCATCTTCTTTTCATGTGGTCCTCCGCGTATCATGTGTACGTCCAACTAGTTCAGAATCTAGTACACTTACGGCCCTGACTTCTAATCAGCGCTCATGACGCATTTCGAACAGTAATACCTTACCCCGAGCATCGCATACCCATACACCTCCACCATGTTCCTCGTCTTCTCTTTCCGTTAATCCCATTCTTTTTCATGGCATACCTCTCCAGACGTCCGAATACCTTTTTCTTGCGGTTATTGCTCTTGCCTCTTGTCATTTGCCTCATATTCGGAACATACTTCAGGTTCATGCACACCATACCAGAGTTTAATATCTACAATTGGGGACAAGGTGCGGATTTGGTTAGCGGCATACCGGCCTAGCAACGTCGCGTAACATGTCACTTGGTTTAGGACTTTTCGCTGAGTTGATTTGTGGCAAGGCGATCGACTTCGCCTGGCGGAGAGATGGGATGCTCAAGGTCGGCGAAACGAAACCAGGTGTATTAGCCAAGTTGCCCCACGCTGATTACCATTACCCCAATGGCGACCCTGATGGTCATCCATCAAGTGGTTGCAAGGAGACTTCTCCTTGTATGACGCCACCGAGATACACTTTACTATGCCCACCTTGGCTATACGACACACTGGAGGTGGCACTCACCGTCCGTGGGCTGGGGTGGCAGTTTGGCGCAGATTTGCGTCTTCCAAAAGATTCACGACCCACTGAGCGCTCTGCCTTTCTATGGGCCACTGCTATATCTACCCTCCAGCACTTTCTCATTTTCGATATCCTGGAATCTTTCATTAAATTAGTACCCGAAGTCGGCTCCCCTCACGGAGGAACGATATTCAAGCCCGACTTACCGTTTGTACAACGATACATATTATCAAGTGCAATTCACCTTGCCACGGGAACCTGTCTCATCGCTGGTTTCGAAATGGTTCACGGCCTGTTCACTTTGATTGCTGTCATAGCATTTTCTAGTTCCCCGGAAACGTGGCCTCCGCTCATGGATAACCCCTGGATCTCCGACTCTTTACATGCCTTTTGGGCTAAGCGATGGCATCAAGTGCTTCGTCAAACATTCTTCGTTTACGGAGGGCTTCCCGGTAAATGGTTTGCAGGGGACATTGGAATGTTGTTCGGAACATTCTTCGCTTCGGGAATGTTCCACGAGTCGTCTGCGTACTTGCTCGGGAAGGGATTCAAATGGACTGTAGTACTGTTCTTCTTATTACAAGCACCGCTACTTTTGCTCGAGAAACTGTGGCGTCGCATTACTGGGAGGAGGGTGAGTGGAATGTATGGAAGACTCTGGGTATACTTTTGTGTTTTCGTGTTGGCTCAACCATTAGGTACGTGAGGGTATTCAAGCACTTGCCTCCATTTCACGCTCATTTCGCAGTGGATTCGTGGTATAGGAGAGGTCTCGGTGGTGGTCTGATGATTCCACCTGGAGTCAGTCCCACTAGGCGACTTTTCTTTCCTCTGATGCGATTCGTCGGGGAGAGGGTTGACCTCGATCCACTACGCAGCAATGGTATTTGATCATCCATTGTTACACTTCGTCGGAATTTATGTATTTTTCAAACTTTTTTTTTGTACACCATAGAAATATGTTCTTCCTGACCAGCTGTAGTAAATTTCCGTCGAATCAATCGGAGCCAGCGACTCATTTCGTGAGATTCACCATAATTTATTCTATCCACATCATGGCGACTCTCTTGAACCGCGAATCCCTTGGAGACGTTTGGAACGGTGACCGTCTAGGAGCCGACGGGCCGGAAGGCAAGGCAGATCAGTCAAATTTTCATCCCGGGGACAGCGTGATCAGAGGGTGGGAAAGGAGGCCTCTCCTCCGTTGGAAGGGCATCTCCTGCGGAGCCACCGATCCGAACAATCCCCCCCTCCAGTCCGTCGGCGCGCCTTCCTAGCTTGCTCTTCCCACGTGTGTTCGAAACAAAAAAGCAGATGTATAAATCAGCCAGCGGTCGCGTCCCCGATCAACATCATGGGCTTCAATTGCTTCGTTGGCCCGATTCTGGCCAGGAAAGACGCTCTATTGATGGGCCTCGTGCTTCGAGCTGCCTTTGTTGGAAATGTCGAGCTTGGCTGCAGAACGGTCCACGCAGGTTTGGCCACGCATCCCCAATTTGGACGATACCCGTCATCACATGGAAGCACCAAAAACTCGCAACGTGACCATTTTTTATTATTTAAAGCGAGTTGCAAGATCGGTGTCTGAGAAGGCTCTCAGCTCGCCGTCACATTGCACATCTCCCCCTGTTTCTAGACCGACCGTGTTTTTTAGGGGATCGTCAGGATGATCGAGAGCACGAGGTGCCGAGCGCTTGGCCAATCACAAATTTTGGTGTTGCATCCTCCCGTTCACCCCATCGCCGCAACCATATGCATGCCAGATCAAACTTTGGAATGGAATGGAAGTATCTGACGGCAGCCTTATGACTCATCTCCTGAGTTGGTTCGTATCCCTTTCAGTTTTTACTACATACGACGATGCGTCTCCCGTGCGTTCATTGCTAGTTTACGGCCGAGGGAGTAATCGATTCGAAATATGTATTGCTGATCAGAACGTTCTCTAGTGAATAAAGAAAATTGCCTTTGTGGTATTACATTCGTCGTGGGTGCGAGGGCTTCGGGGTGTATAGCTGAGGTATTTTCGTTCCGATACTCTGGTAAACGTGTTCGGTACTTGAGACCAAGACCCGGCAGGGTCCAGCTGTTCGGTTCACGTCACATGTGAGATCTCAGTTCTCGAGAGAAATGTGGGCTGATCGTAGTAGATGTATGATGTTCTGAGCGGTTGTATCTTATCAATGTTGTCTTTAGATCGTTTCGAAACCAGATGGCCGTCGACGTTGTGGCTTTGTTCGGGTCACGGATATTGAACCGAATGAGGCAGGGCTCGGCAGTATTGCGGGGAACAACCGGCGTAGCGTCGTAAGCCGGCTCTGCGCATACGTTATTCGGGATAACTGTTACCTCGAGTTTTTGGTACGTCCACCTCTCTGGCAGATCAAAAAGTAGTCACCGAACCCCCATGCAACATGCACACACACACACACACGCATGCTGTACTCGACGTCTCAGATCTCTTGAAAGATTGTTGTTATTCATATCCCGTTCGCAAGCGGTGACGCCGCAAGGGATGCTGTAGTAGAATTAATTCTAGCACTTGTCCGTGTCAGCCATGCAAACGACAGACGCCTCGGCAGTGGCGAAAGAGTGCCCCTTTTGCCGAACGTTACTTATCGATGGATCAGAAACCGCCCTATCCAATCGGCGGCATCCTTCCTATCGAATATTCGCCCTCGCGGCACCGATCGATGATCGGATGAACGAGCGAGTAACGTACGTACATATGATAATGACTACATACTGGATTGGAAATGATGCGTCCGCCTCCCACGTCTCGAGGCACGACCGTGTCGGGCTGTGATGATGGCTGGGAACGACAAGTAATGTCCGAAACGTATGCCACTTACGAGGATTTGGGACGATGGTCACGTGCAAGAGACGGCAAACGGTCGAGCTGCGCTGACCTTGGCATGGTAGGCTAGGGTGAGCCGGCCCTGACTGACCGTCGGCCGAGTGGTCGTCAAAGACAAGTTTGAACATCTGGCAACGTCAGAGTTTCTGGCGATGGATGGTATTCTTTTCGAGGTAAAGGCCGACGGTGACGACACGGGCGTAAAAGGTGTCCCTGGGGCGCAAGATAAAAGATAAGATGGACGTTCCCCAAATGGTACGACCTATTCGATGCAAGATGATGTTTTCAGCGCTACCCAACTTTGGACCGAGGTGGAAGCAATCAAGGAATACTTACCTCTCCCAGATCGGTTTACTCAGATTATCCACTCCGCGAATCCAACTCTTGCAGAACCTGCGTTTTGGGGCTAGAGAAAAGATCGACGAGAAAATAAATGAAATGTGCCGTACAGAATTGGAACATCTGTCAAGAGATACAAAAGATGCTTGTATTCGTGTGGGGCAAGTCGTTTTGCCAGTCTACCGACTAATGTGTCCTCGATGATACTTGAATTGTAATGTAATAATGGCCCTCAAAGAGTGGCATCACTAACCTAAAGGGTAGTAGAACGGCCTATAACCAAAGTTACATAGCAATCAAGACGCCATGGGTCGTCGTGCAGGTCATGGATCGATTAGCGTACACTTTCAACAAAAACAAAGCGTGGATGTAAGTACTAGAAAGAAAAGAAAAAAGGGCCCAGGAAGGAAAGAAAGTTGTAAAGGCAAGAGAAGAATGACGGAGTGCATAGATTTGGCTACGAACCCGCTTTGTCAAAAAGAAGAATACATCAACAAAAATGCCGACCGAGCGGGCGGAAAAAACCATTGCGTCAACAAACCGATCATCTCCTTCCATAATGCCCGGCCTGTGGTGGTGGTGCCCAATGGTTATGCTGGGCAGCAGCCGCGGCAAGCCCGCCCAGAGGTTGACCACCTTGACCTGCGGGGCCACCAGGCCCTGGATACGAGTATGGAGGGGCAGGCATCATATGTCCGCCATACATGCTTGCATCCGTGGGACTTCCAGCGTGATGGCCGTGATGTTGACCGTGGGGAGCATAACCACCCGTCGGGGAGGGACCATATTGCGGAGATGAAGGCACCTGCGAGTGTTGCTGCTGTGGGCTGGTCGGAGAGCCGAGAGAGATTTGCGGAGGTGGCGGTGCTTGGGTTGTGGGTTGATGCTGAGAAGCGCCAGGAATGGAGAGGGGAGGGATAGTGCTGTTGGGTGTCTGAGGGGAACCAGGGCCCGTGCGACCCGCTGCGGAAGCCGTCGTGGTGGAGGGGCGGCGACGACGCTTGTCGCCAGTGGACGCAGTGCGGCCACCATGGGTGACTTCGTCGTCACCCTCTTCGTCACCGTCCTCTTTGGTGGGAGCGGCGCCGACAGGACCACCGGGAATGGAAAGACCACCAGGAAGGTTGGCGGTGCCGCCAGGCATGGACATGGACTGAGTGGAACGGTTCATGGGGGTTGTGACGGGGACATTTGGAGGTAGAGTGCCACCATGACCCTGGGCGGTAGAGTTGAGACAGGCTTGGATGAGATTTTTACCCTCTGGTTGTGTGACGAGTGGTTGCAGCTTTGCTGTCGTGAAGGTGTATACGAGACCAGTTTCTGAAACGACGAGGAGGAGGACCTGAGTGCCTGTGAGGGTGGAGAGCTCGTAGGCCTGAGTGAGTGAATGTTAGATAAGCGGTGGGCAAAGGGACGATAGACGTATATACCTTTTTCATTATGCCTGCGAAAGTGAAGTAGCATTTTCAGGAAAAACACGAGAGGCAAAGGAAGGTGATCGCATACCAGCTTTCCTTTTGGAGAATGTTATGTGACGTCTTGATTTATCTTGAATAAATTCGATCTTAATCTTGCGTCTTCCTGCCTTCTTGTCTTTTGGTTTTTCCTCTTCGTCGTCGTCATCGCCGGCACTTTCTGCGGCGTCCTGATCGTTGATAAAGCCGTCCTCTGGGACGGCACCCTGCTGGGGGAGATGGGGCGGCTGCTGCTGATGTTGGGCTGGTTGCTGTTGTTGTGGATCGGCAACGGCGGCGTTGGCGATATCGAGGCCCGTGCGCTGGCGCTTACGCATGGTTGGGGAGGATGAGGCAGGGTCGTCCTGGATGTTTTGGCCAGAAAGGGAAGGCTGCTGGCCGTGATGGGCCGCGGTCTTGGAATACGGATAAGATGGGGAGGTGCTGGATGCAGATGGGAGATGGCGATAGGCCATGTAGTTTATGGGTGAAAAAGGACGTCGATGGCGACGGTGAGTAGAAGGGATGAGTAAGACGGGGACGATGGGCGGGCAGATGACGATGTCAGCGAGGGTGCGGAGGGCGTCCTTAAAAGGAATCGCTGAAGTTGGAAGGAGGTGGAAAAGGGAGGGAGTGTCAACGGGGGCGTGTGTTGTCTCAGTCTGGACGATCAAAAAAAGACACCCCAATGTGTTTGTTTATTTGGCTGTCGGAGTATATCCCCACCGTCAGGAACGTCCCGGTAATACCCGGCATCTGCTTCCGCAGCCGCCACTCCCACATCTTTCCTTTTAGGAACACTCATTCCTTTTCCGTACATTACCTCATCATTACCCTTTTTCGGATCAATCACAATGACACAGCCATGCTAAACAAAATATATAATTTTTTCATCGAGAAAAAAAAATAAAAACAAAAACAAAAATGAAAACAAGACAGCAAAGCAGCTCCCGTGGCGCATTGCGCTCTTGCCCTCTCATTTTGACACTCGAACATGATGCTGCTGGCGAAAAAAAAAAAAAAAAGGTCAGATTGTCGGTATACCGAGTCCACCAAGCGCCTCCCGAACGCGACTGTCAATCTCTGTCGCGCCGCCACGCAGTCGAACGCCCTCGAGCGCAATTTCAATCGCCCGCACGTCGCACCGTCCGTTCCACGGTCGTGGAAGCATCTGATGCACGTATGCCGCAACCTCCGCATCTGCAAATCCCGGCCCGACAGTGCGGCACGTTCAGTCAGCCCGCACACCCACCGACTCCACCACGTACCGCTCGGCTCCTTGGCTATTCGGCTGAGGTGCAGCTCTCCACAGTCCTTGTCACGACATACACCGCCACCGGGCACCTCGTATGGGCACACCCGCAGATCTGCACCGAGTCTAGTCATTTGTGCCAGCGAACGATGCAGTATCGCTTCCTTCAATTCCTTGAGGCCTGGGAGACGAATAGGGGAGCAAGAGTGAGAGGACACAGCGCCGGTAGTATAGGAAATAGGGGAGGGAAAATCTACGCTAGCAGGGCCTGCACCGGCTTGCGATCCTGTAGTTATCTCAGACCGCAGCTTGACAAAAGAGGTATCCCCAGCGCTAGAGTCCGGTCCGAATCGAGGTCGAAGGAGCGGATATCGAGAGAGAGGGGAATCGTACAATGGAAAGCTAGATCTTGATGGTTGCGTTGCTGCTTCATTTCGTGATTGCGGTAATTGGAGCCGGTGAACCTATCGCCAGCGGCAAACACCACTTCAAATCAGCACACGTATCAACATATCAGGCCACATGGCCTCCATAACGAGCCAGACTAGAGCACGCACCTCTGCCGACGACGATGTTCCAGATTCGCCGGCGGCTTGATGAATATCCTTCTCTGGTGAGGGGACCTAAGCATGTAATTACGGTGTTGCGAGGAGGGAAAGGGGAAAAACAAAACGGGAAGAGGTCAGGAAGGGGAAGGTAAGTTGACAAAAGCAAAGGAACGAATTCTTGCCACTGGATCATGCGTCTCTCCGGTAACCGTCAGGTCTAGAGAAGTATGAGTATCGATGCAAGACAGAATGAACAGTGATGGCGAAACATACCTTGATCATCTTCAGATTCTTCACCCTGCACAGAAAGCTCCCGTCCTGCAACCCCCCGGTCAACTACCCCACCGGCGGTAATGACAATCGAAGCGGACCAGTGAGAATATCACACAACACAACCAGGAATAAAAAATGAAAGAGAGGGAGTGGTACAACAGCAAACCAAAATAGAATCGTGGAGTAGATCATTATCATTGTTATTAGAAAAAATAAAAGAAAATAAAAGAAAACACAGCGGCCAGGGAGGGAGAAGAGAGGGGGGGGAAGAACAAAAGAAGTATATCAGCCGGCTGTCGGACTGGCGGAGAACCGAGAAAGAGAACCAATAATGGATGTCTCTTGAACTGATGAATCATTCCAGCTACCAAGTGTCGTGTCGTCAGATGTCAGAGGATTTGGTTTCCCATCGGCCACAGCTACCGAAGTTCCTAGATTCAAAAGGGGACAACGTAAATCAAAAACCAACGCAAGATCGCCGTAACAAATAAATGCAAAATGCGCACGTCCGGTGAGGTGGCAAACGATACTAACCATGTCTTCTTGTCAATTCCAGGGTGTGAACATTTTCCCGTTCTCGTGAGGAGAGGAAGCTCTTGTGGCTCAGCGAAGTAATGGGCATTTCTTCCTGTTTTACGGTCACCGTTCCTTCCGGAGCCTGCAGTTCGGAGATGGCTGGTGCCGATTTTCCGGACAACTACCAACACGTGCTGAGCACTTGAACAAAAAGACTTGAAAAACTTACCGCAAGCTTCTTCAATCGCAGCTCTTCTCTTTGAGCAATGAGTTGGCGCATTTTCTTGATCTCTTCCTCCTTCTCTGCGAGTGCATTCGTTGCTGGTAGTGGCTGGCCGGCATTGCCATTGGCAGCACTCCCAGGCCCCAGAGACGAAGGCATCGTCGGAGTCGCAGCAAGTCGCGATTGAATCCGTGTGGTAATCGTCGCAGCGACTGCCGGAGAATACTCCCGGGCGTCACTACTTTCCACATGGTCTCCTCTCGTTTGATCATCACCCTCATCCTCACTATCGCTGAGTTCGATTACGCAACGTCGCACACCGCTAATTCCAGCAAAACTTGCAGCTTTGCGTCTGGAGAGGGAGTTGGGATACGGGCCCCCATTGGAGCTGCCATTAGAAGACAAGCTTCCGTAAGCGCGCGAGGGTCCTGGGCCGCTGTCGAAATCTACAAAGTCAGCAGCCACGGGACGTTTCGTGCCCCGACGTTGTGGGTGGCCGCCTTCGCCGTCCAAGATCGCATAACTCGGGTTGCCATGAAGCGTGGGTGTAAGTGAGCCGGAGCCGGATGCCACTGAACCTCGTTCGGTTGAGCCAGCATTTTCGGCTGATCCAGAGGGGAATGCCGCAGGCGAATAAAAGTCGGGATAACCAGCTGTGCTCGATGGAAGGCCAGCAGAGGGGGTAGAAGAATCCCTGGAGGCGCCGGTGAGACCAGGAATCATGTCATCAACGTCCATGCGCTCCAAGCTCGAAAGGGAAGGCGTGCCGACGGATGAACCTCGGCTGGGGCTGTGGCCATCATCGGCGTCCAGATGGGGAGCAGGCTCAATCGACTTTAAAAACTCATCGACAGACTGATCAGGAACAAGCACATCGACGGCGTGGTTTAATCCGGGGACTTCACTTTGACGAGGCCTGCGAGAGGCAATGACGGCCTTGCGTGCGAGCAACTCCTGGCGTCGTTGTTGCTCTATCATGAGGAGCGAATGCGAGGCGGAGAAATCAAGCGACGAGGGCGAACTCGGTTCAGGCTTGATGTACGGGGAGGGTTCAGGCGAGGACGTGAGAGTATCGATGCGCTGGGCAAGAGAGACTCGGGCTGGGATGGCGGACGGAGGAGGCATTGCAGAAGAGGAAGAGGGCAGCGAGCGGACAGACAAGGACGGAGAAACTGGCATGAGTGCGAGCATCTCGGGTGTCGGGTATGGAATGAGCCCACTTGTATCCAAATTGGTTGGAAGCCGTAGATTGAGCTCGGAAAAAACGTAGAAGAGGACATGGCGACTCAAGCCATGCTCGAGGAAATGTTCGGGAGGGACGCCCCAACCGAGGAGATCAAGAACAATGTCCTTGGCGGTATTGTACTGATCCTGAGTCACTGAGGGGAGGATGAGCCCAAAGGGAGGGAAAGAGAGAGGGGGGGGGGGACACACTTGGGAGACCGGGCCTGACGTGGTCGGGGTCGAGGCGGTAGGTGGAGGTCTCGAGGACAAACGGATCGAGACTGGCGGCGGCGGGCTCCAGGGGGGAGGGGGAGGGTGGCTCAGGTTCCGAGGGAGGTCCGAGGGCCTGGCGTTGCCTCAGCCTCGGCGGGGGGGTGGGTGAAGGAGGAGACGAGTCCTCGTCGCTGATTTCGCCCTCTTCGCGAATCTGGCCGTCCTCGATGGCGTTGTCGGCGGGCTCTGGAGCGAGACGGGGGGGCAGCGCGTCGACCCTACGGCGCTTTCTGGACAAGAGTGCGGCGGCGCGGAGGGAGGAGGCCATGTCGAGCGTTGGCGGGTCCATGGTGGGCAAGAAGGAAAAAAAAAATATTCGCACGATGCCTCTCAACTACTCCAAGTGGGACCAGCTCGAGCTCTCAGACGACTCGGACATCGAGGGCCACCCCAACGTCGACAAGCGCTCGCTCATACGATGGAAACAGCGCGACATCCACGAAAAGCGCGAGGCCCGCAAGCACAAGATCGAGGCACTCACCGCCGAGATCGCGTGCAACGACGTGCTCTACCCCCGCCTCGTCGCCATCGCTGACCGCATCGCAGGCACACCCGCAGACCGCCTAGACGACGACGGCGGCACGCTCACCGCCCTCCCCTACTTCCACCATCTCCTCGACCGTCTCCAGTCCAACCCGTCCCCCGCAGCGCCACCCACCAACGCAAAGGACCAGCCCACCTACGACGCCATGATCCTCTCCCTCCTCCTCCAGATCTACGACTCCGTCTCCGCTCTCCCCCACGACGAGCAGGAGTCCGCCGTCCTCGATGGCCTCCGCAAGCACATCGCACAGCTCGCAGACCACACCCGTCAGCTCAAAGCAGACCTCCAGGCAGAAATCGCGGAGCAAAAGAAGCACATCACCAGCGACGACATCCACGAGGGCTGGGAGAACAAGGTATGTCTCCCCGGCTGGTTCGCCCCCGCTTCTGACCCCGCCCAGTATGTTCCCCCCAAACCTGCCCCTCCTCCGATCAAGCATGCCATCCCGGAAACGACACCCGAGTCCAAGAAAACGGCCACCAAGACGACCACCACTTACGAAGTTCTCAACCCTGCCTCCTCTTCCTCCTCCCATGCTGCCCCTCCCGATCTGCAGGAAGATCTGCCCGAACTCACGCCGTCCCTCGCTCGTTTCTCCCAGATACCCCTCTGGGACTATGCCCAGTCCTTTTCTTTCATCCAGGACCATCGCGACGTCGTCGTCCCTGGCGCTTCTGATGCCCTCCTCGTCGCCGCCTTCCAGGCAGAAGCAGACGCTCGTGAAAAATATGCAAAGCAATGCGTTCACCAAAGCTTACTTTTGCAGTACTGTGACAAGCTTGGCCGCGATGGCGTCAGGGTCTTCTTCCAAAAGTCTGTCCTCGTCCAGGCCATGACACATCCACCACTCACATCCACTCCAGGATGATCGCCGGCGATAAACGAGCCGTGTCCATCTTCGTCAAGGATGTCGAAGACACCTACGCTCATCTCGTCACGCGCGTGGCTGCCACCGCTGCCGAAACGGCTTCCAGTGCACAAAAGGAGCAGATCCAGCTCGTACCCGAGAACCCAAACTCCACCATTAGCTTCAACGTGCCCGACGGACCGCCCCCCGAGGAACTCGTCCTCGAAGGCCCTGGCATGGAAGACATGGACGTCGAAGAAGTACGCAAAGCGTTGACCGTGCGATGGACCGTTTTCGATGGATTCAGCGACGCACTCAAGGATGCGCTCAGGCTCGGGACACTGGATGCAGTGAACAAGGTGCTCGCAGAAATGGACGTCAAGGAGGCCGAGGATGTCGTCTCGAAACTGGATCTGGTCGGAATCATGAGCTTCGTAGAAGGCGGCGTCAGGGATGAGACCGGTAATGCCAAAGACGAACGACGAGACGAATGATCGAAATGTATTTTACAATTACGCTGTATCACGATCACTAGCGTGTATCAACAAACCATCTTACAAATGCTCCTCGTCGACACGGGAATTCACGTTATCGTCGTAGCCATACACAAGGCCGAGAGCTACTCTCGCCGCAGCCTTCCTCCTCTCCTTGTCCGGCATCGCAGCAATCTCCTCTTTCAATCCTTGCAGCGCGCCCAACACGCTTTGCAAATCAAAACGTTCCAGATCAGCGTCAGTCATTTCAATGTCCTCCATGTCCTCGGCGAGACAAGGTTGCGACGGCGCCCCGCCAAGTGTAGCCTGCGGCTGGAGAGCTCCGTCGCCTCGTTCTTGCGTGGGAGAGAGCGAAAGAGGGACAGCTCCAAATGTTCTACGAGAGGATTCAGCAATTTCGAGCCCCTTGTCTGGGTCGCCAAAGTCTGACACGGAACCGAGGGACTTGTAAGATTCACCGGGCGCTAGGCGAGTCGTGTCTAAATCGGTAGGGTCGTCGAATATGGGAGTCGAACGACCAGACGACGCGGAGCCAAAGCTAAAGGTGGAACCGAAACTCGCAGCCGCGAGAGGTGGAAACCTGGGCAGGGACGATAAGGCTTCAGAAGAAGCTCGAGGAATATCGGTGGAACCAGCGGGCGAGGCGGAGACGAAGCAAGTAAAGTCGTCGTCGAAACCTGCTTTGGGGGTGGTAGGGCGCGAGGTGTCAAGAAAACCGCTCAAGGAAGGAGACAAAGTGCCTGGTGTGACGACGGTGCTCCAGGGAACGACATCATCCTCTGTGCCGGCGGATAGATCACCCGATTGAGTGTCTTGATCGAGCCAACGTTCGAGCTCTTCCAATTCCTGCTGCATGCGGTCATCATTGCCTGCTATCCTTTCCCCGACCAATCGCACGAGATTATGGTAGTCGTCCGAGGACATACCAAGCTGGCTTTGTGCCGCCCCCGAATTCGTGATCCGCTTTGGGGTCCGAATCATTGATGGCCACATGATGGTGCTCAAGGCATCGACAATGCGAGATATACCTGGAATGCCTACGCACAGGGTGTTTTCATGCTATGGTATAGGGCAGATGGTTACGAGACTACCCACCGGAGCGGTCAGTCTCGACGTCTGTAACATCGATAAACTCGAATCCCTTGGAAGACAGGAAGGCATCGACGTATTGGTCGTCCTCGATTTCTTCTGGCAGAGCCGAGTCGATAGGAGGTAATCTGACAGCAAGAGCCACTTCGAAATCGTGCCGAGATGCCTGCCCTGAGAGAGCGTGTATCTGGTCGCGGTAGGGCTGCAAGAGAGAGATGAGTATGTCTGGGAGAGGAACGCGGCTGTCTTGGGCACACCTCTCCTCTATTCCAGACAAACAAAAGGGCAGGTGCCAAGAGCTCGTGCTGGATCGCGTCCCAAGACGAAAGCGGATGCACGAGGAACTTGACCTCGGCGGTATAATACTTGTTTGCGATCGTCCACGGCACGGTAGACGCTTGCTCGACGTCTCTGACGAGTCCTGGGAATTTCTACCGTCAGTTTTGACATGAAAAGGAGGTTAGAGAAGGTACTCTGGAGGAGTGCATGGACGGTCTGAGTCGTCGACGCGATGGCAAGAATGGCACAGGGGTCTGTGGTCATCGTGGGCGTCTCCAAGTTTCGTCATCATTCGCCATCGTCTTCTGACTGATGCTCTTACCAAGCACCGTCTATAAAAATGGTGGTAATGTCTGCCATGGAATCACTGCAAAATGACCGTCGACGTGATCGCTCCCCGCGACGTCCAAACGACTCTCAACTACTACGCCCCCCTCGACTCACAGCCTCCCTACAACTATGTCGACGATCCCCCGGTGGGCGTACCAAGGTCCAACGTCGGCCAGGACACCCGTCCTGTCGTCGTTCATGATGCCAGAGGAAAGACCAGTGCTCTGGGTCTCGACGTCTCCGGGTTCCAGTTCGTCCACCATCCCAGCGTCGAGAAGGACTTTGTCGACGACGACAAGATCAAGACAGTATATTATGCAGAAGTGGAGGACATCTTGAAAAAGCACGCCGGTGCAAAGAGGGTCTTCATTTTCGACCACACCATCCGGCGGAGCCCCGTCGATCAAAGAGGCCCCTCCAAGAGCCCCCTCCGTGGCCCGGTGGTCAGTGGTTATCGTATGCCTCTACAAGTTTGCTTACGCGCCGCAGCAACGTGTTCACGTCGACCAGACGTTTGCCGCCGCCGTTCAGCGCGTAGAGTACCACCTCGGGGACGCGGCCGAGCGCCTTCTCAAAGGTCGTTTTCGCATCATCAATGTCTGGCGGTGCGTCGCAAACGCGTTACCGCCCAGCACCCACTCACCCATCCTCTAGACCTATCGCCAATAACGTCGCCCACAATCCCCTTGCTGTGGCCGACTATCGCTCCATCGACCCCGACAGGGACCTCGTCTCAACCCGTCACATTTATGCTCATCGCGAAGGCTCCACCTTTAGCGTCAAGTACGATCCCGGTCACAGATGGTACTACTTGTCCGATCAGACCCCCAACGAAGTTACCTTGATCAAATGCTTCGACTCTGACGTCGACAAGGCACGCTTGACGCCCCATTCGGCGTTTCATGATAGCACTAGTCCTCCAGATGCCCCACAGAGGCAATCCATTGAAGTCAGGGCCTTGGTGTTTGACATCGAGTAGAAACTCCCGTAGAGGTTGTTAGTCTATGCTTTATTCCGAATTCTAGTCATGTAGCGCAATAATGCAGGTTACTATCTTATGCCACCGCAGGTTCGGCGGTGCGTGCAGTCTCGAGCGTGTTTGCATATTGGAATTCGCCAGAGTTCTCGTACTGAAAAAGAGCAGTTAAAACACAATGGCAATTCAAGAGGATCACCTACCTCCCACATGTCGATCGCAACTTGACAGCTCTCTCGGACGACGGTCGGTGAGTCCTCCCGAGTCATCCATTCTCTCAGATGCGGGAGCACTTCGGGGGTTGCAATGCCACCGAGGGCTTCTGCTGCTTCGTGCCGCACCATATCACTCTCGCTCGTGTCTCGGAGGACTTTGATCAGGGACGGCACAGAATGGGCTGACAATAATTGACCAAAGACGAATGCAATTTCGTGTCTGCAGCCATGTCAACGGGAAAACGTTTGAAATATAGCTGGCATGCTTACTTGAAAAGAGCACTGTCATCGGAGAAACCAGATGCAAGTGCATCCACGGCCGCTGGCGTCCCGATATTGCGCAGGGCAAACATCGCACGGTACCTCTCGAAAAGTGGCAGTCCAGTGTCGAGCAGCTTTTCCTTGAGCGATGTTATAGACCCTTCCGTCAGATCATCAGGTTTCGGTTGTCCCGACAAGAGTTTAGAAGACGGAGGAGCAGGATCGATCGAGGCATAAGTACTGCCGCAGACTGATGAGCATGTCGAGAGAAATCGAGAATGAACGAACGAACGGGGCGGTACCTGGAGACTCTGTTGCTGCGCGGTGTTTCCTTCCTTCTTCCGAGTTGTCCCAGTCGATTTTTGCGAGTGCGATTTCGCATGTCTCGCGGACGCTCCGGTTGCGATCAGAAAGATATTCGCGAAGGATCGGAATGGAGGACGTGGAGGAGATGGCACCCATTGCCTCTGCTGCCTGGCCCGTACGATGGTCGGAACAGATTCGTACGAAGATCAGAATGACATACCTCGTGCCGGACCATGGGATCTTCGTCTACTTTCCGCAAAACGGACTCGAGAATAGGCAGTGCGGACGTCCTCTTCATCTGCCCGAGGCAATATGCCAGCTCGTGCTTGAGCAGCGCCGAAGGATCGTCAAACGCTGTCGAAGGAGAGGTCAGGATGTCGCGATCAACGCGAACCGAATGGACTGCACCCTTGGATATGACGGCGACAGCATCGTCGTTCTTGAGGGATTTGAGAGCAAACAGGGCTCTGAATCTATCGTGCAGAGCGACTTTTTTGGAGACGTTGAGGAGGGCCACCTCGAGGGCCGTGAGCTCTGCGGGTGAAATTGCCGACATTCAGGTCAAGGCGGACTTGAAAAAGCACGCCCAACATGCCCAAGTCAAAGCGCTCGAAAATCGGTAAGATCAAGCAACCGTACGGTCTTATTTCTGACATTCGCGCATTGGCCAGTATCGCTCACAAAGGTCGCCAAGAAGACCAGAGAACACAAAAGTGCGCTCCTGAACGAGGTGCGCACGACACATCGATCCTTTTCGTCGTCTCGGCGAGCGTCCTCGACAGGTTCAACAAAGTGCAGAAAAATGGAAGTATTGTTGGCTGTTCGAGGTGGGCGCAATGCGCAACACGCATCTCAAAGCCGTCCGAAATCTCTGGAGAGAGTGAGTAAACGGCGCACTCGTGTCTCGTCTGGTCTAACAACGATCAAGCTCAGCACGGATATTCTTTGGCAAGGCTGCACTGATGGCAAAAGCACTCGGAAATACACCAGAAGAAGAACATCGGCCAGGACTGCATAAGCTTGCCGAGGTGTGTCGTCCCTATGCAGCTCGTTCGTGCCGCTCACGGCAGTACAGAAAATAAAGGGCCAAGTCGGTCTGCTATTTACCGACACGGAGCCAGAGGAGGTGATCGAGTGGTTCAGAGATTTTCGACAGGCCGATTTTGCACGGACAGGCAACATCGCCAGCCGGACCGTGGTGCTCCCAGTGGGACCCGTCATGCGAGTGTACTCGGACCCCCCGGAGCCATTCCCACACAACGAGGAACCACAGCTGCGTAAACTAGGGCTGTCTACCACATTAAAGAGGGGCGTGCCTACGCTGGAGACGCCACACAAGATATGTGACCAAGGCAAGACACTCACTCACGAGCAGGCGCAGCTACTCAAATTAATCGGTGAGAAGATGGTCGAGTTTAGCGTGGGGCTGAAGACGCGGTGGGACGCCGAGACGGGTGTAGTCACACAGCTGGAAGACGACGTGGAGATGGACGCAGAGTAGAACAGAGGTCTATTTCAAACGCGCGTGTAAAAAATCCACACTGATATCGATATGTGGACGCCCGAGGTTGCACTACAACTTCTCGGTCTGTCCGTTCAGCAGCCGTTTGCAGCAATGACCGCAGAGTTCGTACTCGATGCATCGCCTGGCATACTCTCCCCACAGGACATGTTGTCCTTGCCCAGGCCGGGGGTGCCCATCCCCAACCCGGCAGGCGACTTGGCCATCATATCCATCAGCAAGTATTCCTTCGACGATCGCAAGTAAGTCATGTCTGGTCGGGTAGTATTTCCCTCTGACTCCACGCAGAACCCACAAGTCGCTTGCCATCACCCCCATAGCGACTGCATCAGACCCATATCATCTCTCCCTCCCCGACGGTGGAGACGCGTTCTGGCTCGACGCGCGTACTATCGCGCATGTCGTCGAGACGGGTGGCGAAAAGGACAAGAAACAGGACTTGTTTGCTATTCCAGTCATTTCCTCTGGGAACGGGATCACCGTCGGCGAATCTACCCTCGTCGGCTCTTTCCCCGTCACTACCGCCGCAGACTTTCGCTTTGCCCACTCAACTGGCGTCCTTGTCTTCTCCGCGTATGTGCACGCGGACGGCGACTTGAAGGCCGTCAAGGACAACGACGAAAAGTATGAAAAGCGTGGTAATACTGCCCTGGTTTATGACAGGGACTTTGAGCGCCAGTGGGACACCTGGGTTGGGCCCAAGCGCAAGTCTCTCTTCACCGTGAGATTGTACAAAGACGAGGGAAAGTTCGTCCTTGCAGATAATTTTACCAACGTTCTCCTTGGCACTGAACTGGTATGTAATCTCTCTACAATAGAGAGATATCGTCTTCTATACATCAATACCTCAGAGTTCCCCCGTCGAACCCTTCGGTGGAACGGACGATTTCGATATCTCAGACAGCCATATCATCTTTACCGCAAAGGATCCCGTCCTTCCGAAAGCAACTCACACGAAGCAAAATGTACGTCGTTCAAATGCCTTTTGTCACGTTATTGACTTGACCATAGGTATACCTCGTTGCATTCGACGGCTCCAACCTCGTAGAACTTACATCTGGAATACATGGCGCAACGCATGCTCCAGCTTTTAGCCGACAGGGTACCAAAGTTGCTTGGCTTCAGCTCGACGAAGATGGCCATGAATCAGACAGGTAACCATCTTGTCAAATCTTTCCTCCAGCCAGCTTAATACGTGATATAGGGCCAAGGTCGTCGTTCACGACCTCGCAAAGGGTGTCAGTGTCACCATTACCCAAGACTGGGACCGCTCCCCCAATTCTTTGGTGGTGCGTTATCGCCTGTTGGAAAGCATCCGAATAACATTTTTCTAGTTTTCGGAAAGTGGAGAATTTATCTACTGCACCGTCGAAGACATAGCCAGAGTCAAAATCTTTGCCCTTGCAATCCCTCCAACCCCCAGTGAATCCACCGCACATCCCAATCTTTCTGCGCCTTACAATACCCCTGTTTCTCTGACTGAAACACACTCTGCTTCTGGTCTGCAAGTACTTTCGGGCGGGCGTCTCCTCTTTGCGCTGTCCTCGCTCACAGCCCCGAACGAAGCGTATGTGCTCAGCAATCTCCAGCTCGTGGAGACGGACATCAAACAGAATGTATCCAAGCCTACTAAAGGCGAGCTTGTTCAGATCACCAATTTCTCAGCTGCTTCTCTCCAGGGTAAATACCTTCATCCTGGCGAGGACTTCTGGTTCAAGGGCGCGAAGCACGATATCCACGGATGGATCCTCACTCCTCCTGGTTTCAAGTCCTCAGACGTGAAGAAATGGCCTGTCGTTTTGCTCATCCACGGAGGTAATGTCTCTCAGGGGATGAAATGAATCGAGCGAGATGGCTGATGCGCGGTAATTTTAGGCCCCGAAAGTTGTTGGGCTGATTCCTGGTCTACTCGTTGGAATCCCAATGGTCTGTGATTTGTCCATCGGATACTTCTCTTATCAATATCTGTCAGTCTTTGCAAACCAGGGTTACGTCGTCGTGGCAATCAACCCCACTGGATCCACCTCATTCGGTCAGGGTACGAGCATATCGCTTCCTTTTGACAATTCAATCTTCTCACGAAGGGTGCTAGACCTGACCGAGGGAATCAAAGAAGACTGGGGAGGAAAGCCCTTTGTGGATCTCAAAAACGGCTGGAACTATATCTTGGAAACCTACCCTCAGGTAACGCAGAACCTCGATCCTTGATACACTGCTCACGGCATCGGATAAGATTGACCCTGAGCGTGCAGTAGCTGCTGGCGCAAGCTACGGAGGTTACGCCATCAAGTAGGGGACTTGCTTCTAGCCCGAGTAGTAGTCCTGACGACCAACTTTCCCCAGTTGGATTCAAGGAAACCCCGAGTTCGGATTTGGCTTCAAAGCCTTGGTGTGTCATGACGGCGTAAGTTTTCTCGTTTATCGTCGGCAAGTATGTCGTTTGAGTTCAAGTTGTCGCTAGGTCTTTGATTCCACGTATAATGGTTATGCGACCGACGAACTCTTCTTTGTTCGTACATGGTTGCACCGATTATTTTGACCCTGCTGATATCTAGCTAGTTCAACCATGAATGGGGAGGACATCCCTGGGGGGACAAACATATTGCGCTGTCTCGCCAGTACGTCCTTGTCTCTGATCATAGGAAATCGATGTGACCACGAATACGATAGATTTAACCCCGCAAATACCGTGAGCAAATGGTCGACACCTCAGCTGGTAATCCACGGGAGCAAAGATTACCGCTTGCCCGAAAGCGATGGCATCGCCGTATGGCACGCTTTGCAGCAGTGCGTATCTCCAGCTCATCGCCCGATACTTGTGCTAACAGTGGCTACGACACAGACTCGGCGTACCTAGCCGATTGGTGATCTTTCCCGATGAAAACCATTGGGTGCAGGATGCTGGCAACAGCTTGAAATGGCATTACGAGGTATTCAGGTGGTTCGATGAATTCGTGGGCAAGAACCTCTCTGCTCGGGAGCGTAACTGAAACGATCAGTGCACGTTATAATCGCACAAGCTGTGAACATCTTGTGGAAGATTTGATTACGAGGATGATGGGTACGAGTGCGACACAGCGAGCAACGTTAGAAAGCATGTACGAGGAAACATGGTAGATCGTCATAAAGTAGGAGAATAAATCAGGTGGACTAGCATTGTGAGTCGAGGTGACTATGTCTTCAACAACGGCCGACTCCTCTTATTAGGTGGAGGCTCTCTTCGTTTCTTGGTCATGACAGAAGTTGCCTTTTGAAACGAGATTGGTTTCGGAACGCGTTTCATGCCATATACTTCTTTACGATTCGTCTGCGACTGCGAGGTCAACGTGAAACGACAATTCGTGGTAGTGATTTTGCTGACCTCAACACCCATCAACAACTCGTCATCACCGTCTGAAAAGGGTTGATATTCCTCTGCATCAGTTTTGGCGTCATCCCCTTCCGAATTCTCATCATCAATCTCAACATAGGTTCGCTTTGTGGATGCTCTCCGTTTAGTCGCTTTACTAAGCTCTGCCGCTCGGAATTTTGTGTCCAGAGCTGACGCAGAAGCGGACACAGAAGTTGAGTTTGAGGCAACATTAGAAACAGAGGTCGGAATGTCTCGATCGACGCTCTCTTCTTTCACAGGGACTTCTACAACAGCCTGGACGCGACGAATAAGTATCTGACGCGTGCCACTTGATGACGATGCCGACTGCGAAATAGGGACTGTTTCTTTGGTGGTTCGTTGACGTGCATTGCGTTGGTTCTCTGATATAGGTGTTGAAAGTTGCAAGGCGGGCCCTGTGCGAGATCGATTCGTACTCGAACCTGTCTTAGACGCGGAAGGTACCGATTTCGAAAGGAGGTGTCCTTGGACACCTGGGCTCAAGGAATCCAGTGCGGAAGCGTGTTGTCGTCGAGTAGATGCGGACAAATCGCCCATGGCAGAATACCTCGCCATGGGGGTATACGGCATAGCTGATATTTTGGAGTTTCCACTCTAGAAAATTGCTTAGAGTATGGCATACAGCTAAAATCCGGGGACGCACTGAACCCAGTTGTTCGGCCACGAGTTCTTCTACACGTTGGGCAAGTTTCGATCGTTCTTGTTCTACGCGGAGAAACTGTTCTTTCCAGCTGATAGCCTCTTGTCTCGAAGTCTCCTCGAGGCGAAGACATTGGTTTTTCCACTGAGTGGCTTCTTGGCGTAGTTGGGCGATGGTTTCGAGATGGTGGTTAATCTGTCCCAGATGTCATTATGAATGACGCGTCCGAAACTGCATAGGAGTTCATACAGTCAGTTCGGCTTGGTTTGCCTGAGAGTCAGAATGAGGAGAGGAACACAAGAAACACGGATGAATCCACGTACTGTGGCTTTCCACACGCCAGCCTCTTGCTTCCAGGCTTGTTCTTCGAGCCTTGACGCGTGGAGTGCATTGACGGCCTCGTCGCGCTCTCTGCGTGCTTCGCGTGCGTCTGCGGTTGTCTGTGCAGCATCTTTGCGGGCCTGGTCCTGTGCAGCGGAGAACTAATAGATGTTGCGGTAGTGTTCAGTACGTGGCGGAGTTGTAGAAAACTGGGCGTACTGCAAGGGTCGCAGCTCTGTTGAAGGATGTGAGCGCGTCGGACAGGAGTGTGGCTGGCGTCTTGTTCATTGTATTGGCATGGGTAGAACCCATTTCGGCAGTTCCCGAGTGAAGCAAGATAGCCAATCAGAATCTACTAAACATCTACATCACTTTGGTACTCCCGTTGGCTCCACCACCTTTCTTGAACCTGCGCCCAGTAGCAAACAATATGCTGTCCAACAACGCAGCCACAGTCAACACTCCCCCAATGATCGCACACGTCCTGGACACGCGTAAGAGATGTTGGAACAAGAGACGCACAACACTCACGATGTAAGGAAATGTGCAAACGATTGCCTTGTTTCGGAGTGCACGACAAGAATAGGCGATATTTCAAAGTTGAAAAAGGCACCTTCACCGGGTTCAGTACTTCCCGGAAAACACCGCTAACCGCGTACCTGGTGCGCCAGCATTCCCGTGATGAGTGTAAACTCCCTGTTTGTCCTCCTCTCCTGTACCTTTATTCAAGTCACGCTCAAAATGAGTTACGCTGTATTGGTGAGTATTGATCTACGACCCAGATGAATTTGCAACCCAAGCATTACAACATTGACGCACAGATTTTCCATCCAAGGTTCTGAACTGCGTTGAGACGACCTTGAGGAAATATTGGAACATGTATTGGGCCTTGGTCGTCTGGACGAAGTAACTCAGCAGGAATTCGTGGTGTTATTAACCGACAAACTTTGGCCTCGTAATTGTCGAGAGGATTTTCTTCAATACCTATGCGTTTCCTCATCTCTTTTCCTATCTTGGACTTGGTCGGGTTATACTCATCATCGGCCATAAAGTAGAATTCATGGACGATATGAGAGAAGTCGTGGATGTTCTTGTCATCCTTCAGGTAGGGAACGAGGTCGTAAAAATGCCGCGAGTTAGTTTGATATGATCTGCCAGGAGATATGTTTATGTTGCCAATAACTTTATTCACTCGAATGCGCCCAGAAATATTGCAGCCCTCTGACGCCTGATCCTTGAGTTTGTCCGACCAACCTTCTTGGACGCACTAGCAAATAACCAACGACGATCAGCACACAATAAACTGTGCCAACATTAACTCGCCTGTTCGACCTCGTCGGGATTGCCAAAACTCCAGCCTTTGTTGGTGTATGCCTGCCGAACCTCCTCACAACTATTGCAGCAGCCACTCTCGGGTTCCACACCACCATAACACGAACCACAGTATCCAGACCCGCGCTTCTCTGCCAACTTGTCGATCTCGTTTCGTAGATCTCCCCCGCGCTGCCCGGCAACATCGACGCCAGTTTTTGTTAGTCGTTTCTTGACAATGTTATGGGAAATGTCGCGTTGCTGTTCTCCGGAGATATCCATGACGTCGAGACTAAGCACTGGGCATGACAAAAAAAATTACAGAGTGCAGCATTAATTCAAGGACTGTAGCACTCACAGTAACAAGGTACGTGCGGGAATGTGACATTCAATTTCACGCTCAGTTTCTGCCCACGACTTCGATCAACAACAATTGAAGTATCGACCCCGACTCTTCTGTAATCAAAGAACTCCATGGTCGTGAAAGCGAGTATAATACATGCTGAAATGAGTGTTACTGGAGGACGTAAGTTTGAGCATCTCAAGGAAATAAGGTAGAACACACAGAGTGCGCCGGTACGCGTCTTCACTTTCACGTCTTCTGTGGTCTGGCAGCAGATACGTTATAAGAAATAGGATTCCGCCGACGTGTAAATGACGACTTGCCTTCCCAAAAGCATCTATGCCTTTGAGGCCCGCTAAAAATCCCTTCGCCATCGTACCAATCCGTGGTCAAGAAGAGTGACCGTGAAATTCAAAAACAGCACTGAGTGGAATGAGAATAGTGGAATGAAACGGTTGCACCTCTCTTCATCACGTGAGTAAGTACGACGTGTCCTTCCCCGATTCCCCCGGCCCGGCAAGCAAGTTCCGGAGCCCCATCCGCGCTTGGGAATCTCAATTTGTCAGGTGGAAACATGGATGCTCTCGTATGCTATCAAGAATACTTCCGTCACAATCCTATCTTGTCCACTCCTTGCTTCACCTTGCCGAACAAATTGCGCACACCATCCCTGATGCCTTCAGCTTGAACCCCGACGTTGTCCGAGCTAGTTCTGTATACTCCAGTTCCAGCCGGTCCATTAAGACTGACATTGACGCCCCCCAAATTGAGATTTAGCGACGGTGCATTTGAGGACGATTCTGGAGGCGGCTCGTAAACGGAACTGGGCAAGGCCGTTGCAGCGGCCCGAACCATCTCCACGTAGCTGACGGACGTCAATACCTCGTAATGAAGTATTATCTGGCGTGAAATACCTGGATGAGTTGTGCACACAGGTGCCACCCAGAAGCACCCGCGCGCCAGTTGAAGCAGAATCCTGGTTCAGTAAACCGATAGCCCTCGCCTCCTCGTACGTTGTCCCACCGATTATAAACACAATAACATCCTGCGGACTTTGGGAGAATTGTTGGTAGCAGAAATCAGGGAACCCATTCATGTAGCATACCGTTGCAGTCCGAGGTTCGTACCTGCTCCGTCGAGGAACGGATAGCTGGTCTCTTTTAGACGGCCTTTGAACAAGTTTTCTAACGTTTGCGAGAGATGAGGGGTATGTTGAGTGTAAACATTTTCGACGCCCTACGTCACTCGTCAGTATATAGAAGATACGGTATGAAAAACGCCGTATTACTTTCAGGCCTTTCAGCGCAGACCTGCCCTTAGCTAGTAGTGACTCCGTCGAAAACAGATCATCTTGTCGCTGATCAGAACCAGCGATGTTCAGAAAGACATAGACAAGCTTAAGAAAATTATAAATAAGTGCTGAATACAAGGGAAAGAAAACCTACCCTTGCTTCCTCCGGTGACACCCCATTAGTAAGGAGGAGATTGATAAGAGTAGCGATATTGTTTGTTTGTGTTTTCTGGTAACGTAAAGCGTACAGAATACCGATCCGAAGCTTGTTCCATGCAGGTACGGTGTCATTTGAGATGAGGGCTTGGACAGTCTATGCTCAAACGTTTGTAGGATCACAAAATAATGCTTCGGACGTGTTACGAACCTTGAAATCACAACCTGAACTTGCCGCAAGGCCCTGTTCTATTTCACCGACATCTAGGAGATGATCTCTCTCGACCAACCGACTGAGTTCTCCAACCAAGGCAACATGTTTACTAACGTTCCCGCCAAGTTTCCTGAACTCGGGATATTCCTCGACAAACCGTTTCATGTCCGATATCGAGTTGATAGCCGAGGGGGATTGAGCGAGTGAACGCGACTGATAAGATTGGACATAATTTTTCAATGAAGTACCAAGATCACCAAATGTTGCCAAGTAGTGAGCTTGGAAAAACGGATCCGTGGAGGTCGTGAGAGTAATTTCCTATCGAACGTGTGAGAGACAAGCGGATATCCTGCGGAAATGCACTTGCGGAAAGCTCAGGCCGAACGTCAGGAACCATACTAAGGTTGACCCTTCCGTTCTGGATACCGAGAAGTTCATGAACCATTGCCTGATATGTCCATTGAGAGAGCAAAGGTGTGACAGGGTCGTTTCTCCGATCAAGGATGAGTAACAACGGTGAGACCTGTGTGAGCCTGAAGTCGAACAAGGATGACTCTGATTGAATACGGTGCTTTGCACGGGATGAATATAGCAAGTAAGTGGGTCACACGAAAATGGAACCCACCTGAACCTCACTGGCCAACTTTTTTGCCATACCACTCATCTTCTCATATCGGATGACGGGTTTTTTTTTCAGGCTGAGAAGAACGGCTATGATTCCCTGCACACAACGTTCCAGGGCGGTGTTGTCCCAGCTGTTGAGCGACGATCCGTACAAAGGCTTATTGATGGTGGGTAGGTGGTTGAGAGAGAATAAATAGGGGAGAAGAGGGGCATAATCTGCGAAGAATTCCTGCTGAAGCGTCAATCCCAATCACGCGAAGAACGCCAGCTATGCTACCTGCACTTCTCGCACCACCTCAAATTCATCCACATCAGCAAGGCGTTCGATCAAGGATTTGCTGAGAACATTGCTAAAATCTGGTCGACGGGCAAAGTTAGCTTGGATATCAAGGTATCGAATGGATCCACGCACTGACACAGGTAATATTCACCATACTTGGGCTCCCGCAGCTCCGCGCACACCGCTTCAATGCTTGCTTCGCTAGGTTGCAAAAAGCAAACACATTTCATGTGAGGCATTGAATTGCGCAACCTATTATCAATTCGATCCGTGAGATAAACTTGATGCGACAAAAGAGTCGACTGTGTTGAGGCGAGAGAAACGATTGGTGTCTAGCAAGAGAGTGTTCAATGCATGTCGATCTCAGCTAAAGAACTTTACCGTGTGCGTATCAAGTAGAAGGACTTTCATGGCTGAAGGAGTAGACACCAACTTTGTGATGTATGTCTCCACTGCTTTGACTACATCCATGCCAATAAACTGCTGAAATGTAAAGTTGGGTGGTTTCGGGTTGATGATGCACCGTAGGAATAACTTGGCTATGCTGGTTGGGTCCTAAAAATGGTATGTCCGTCTTTGTACGGTTCGAAACATTGACTCAATGATAGGACTGAGACACGATGCATGTAATTTTCGTAATTGTAGACAAGGTTTGGAAGCTTCCCAGGAAAACGGGAGAGCCAGCTGGTAAGGGCCTATTGATGTCCCTTCCACGTGCCCCGCTGCTCAAGGTTGCTCTCGATTAGTAAGGCCCTCATTGGACAACATAAGCGAACCCCGCTGCGTTCCCTTCATCCCAGCTGGTAACCCTGTTCCCCTTTATTCCCTACTCGATTGTTACCGGCGCAGCCCTTTCCCAACACGAATTTGCAGATGCTCTTGCCATTCAGCGTTCCAGTTCGACCGCCATGCGGGTGAGATGAATACGCACACCGTTCAGTTAGAGGGTTACCTTTTTGGCACTTTTATGTTCTTGCCGCCCAGGTCATGCTACCCATTAGAATGCTCCTCGTGATCCCAGCTCGTCAAATCAGATCTGATTTCAGCTGATTGCTCGCACTCGCGGAGTAACGGTAATACCCGGGCGCGCCGTCCATTTCTCTATATGAAGACAGGGCATCATCTCGTACCAATTACAAACTGTGATAGGCAACAGGGTCAAGAAGCATCATGATCATCTATTGAAGGGCTGCTGTTATCTCAACTACTCGTATTTCTCTTTTAGCGGTGGGCATCCCGTTCTCTCGCTTGTATAACATGGCATTCCCTGGCTGGGTGTCGAAGTTATATAACCGCATTTTCCCTAAAAATCCAAAATGTGGATACAATCTCCAGGACGCTATGACTACGGCTACCACATCATCCTCTTTCTACCATGATGAATTAAGCCGTGCTCTCTCCGAGCAATCCTTTGCTCTGACCCGGTACGAGGCCACAAAACAGTATTCGGCACACGAGGCGACTGCTGCTGTGACTCTACTAGAGGGGAGTAACGTCAGGGTATATTTGAACGCTCGTGGTTATCAGGTGATTTTCCATCATTCTAAGGCAGTCGTTTGACCGCTGATATAATTTGGGTTTGGAAGCTTGATGGCGGGCAGACATATGAGTCGATTGAAGAACTCCTGCAATCCGTCAGCCCAATGTATGTGCGAAAGAGAGAAGACATGATCATCAGTAAACTTCAAGGTTTGCAATGAGCTATTTCCGAAGATGTGGGTGTGCCCTTGTCATCGCATTAGCTATTTTGACTAGTGACACTGTCAGGTTTTGTATATGTAGTTTCAGCCATCCACATGGTTGTTGTATTCCTATCGTGTAACGAGCGGATCGTGGGCACCATTAAGCTACATTGCAAACTAGTATCACAAGCTTGTAGCCAATTTTGAATACAACATACGTACTGAAAAGGCAAGGTCTACTGCCAGTAGATTTAGTTCTAATTAAACACGTCAGTTGGGAATCTTCCGGTCGACTGCCTAATCTGCATTGCAGTCTCATACATTTCTCTCGTGAACAGTCCTCCATGTCTGACCTTTGTAATGGCTTGACCAACCCAGTCCCGCTCATGGTCGTTGCGTATACAGCCAGCCCACCACCGGTCCATGCTGAGCCGCAATGATGCGGAATTGAGCATGTCGCGTTCACTCTGCTCGTTTAATACGTGCAACAGAAACCCAGCGTTTAAGCGCTCCTCTCCCAGCTCAGATAGGCACTTGAGAATACGAGTGATACGCAGATTGTTGTGCGAATTCCCTATTTTTACGTTCAGATCATTGGAGACTCGTTTCAGAGAGCCCACTCACTGAGGAGATTTCGGTAACGTGATTTAAAGTCATGCGGGGGATGGGAACGCCCAACTAGCCCTGTATCTGAGAGGAGTCGCATGCCATAGAAGTCAAGCATCATCTCATATGACTTCACCAAACGGCAGATGACCTCCTTGTTGTTGCTCATCATTCCGATTTCATGAGGCAAAAGCCGACGAGCATCCATGTTCATACCGTCCTCTTGGATCGGAAAACTGGCGTGGGCTGTGGATACTGAAGGATGTTGATCGACAGAAATCGAACTTACAGCCACTGGACATATGCGTGGTTCCGCTCGAGTTCGTCATAGTTGGAGTACCATCTGTCAATGTAAATTCAAAGCTTGACTAGGAGGCATCCGTCACGCACTTGGAATGTATTTCCTCTATCAAGAAGTTGTCGGGCTGGCATCGTAGCTGGTTGAGATAGAAGAGATAGTTTCCAGATGGATCGTCCTTTGGGTTCGATCTCGGGGTCCCCGGATAATTTGTAAGGAAGGCTTCAATGTCCCGAGGGTACGCTCTATGCTCGTTCGCTGACATACTTGGTGATGATATCGAGAAGAATCAACCCTAATGGATATTGACCTGCATTGACGATTCCTTCCGAGGTGGGGAGACGACCCTTACGTAGGCAAGCGATTTCGAGAGGGGATGGGTTACGACTGAGAGTATCACTTGCCTGGATGTCAGTGTCAGTGAACAACCGACGCCACACACGGTCTGAGATCGAAAAAAGGCTAAAACCCTGAAGCTGCCGTCACTGATTGCGTCTGATTGCGAACTGGATTCAGCGTTTCGATAGCCGGGATCACTAGGTTCGCGGCCAAAGCACTGTCTAGAGTCAAATTGGAGACCGAGTCAAAGTGTGGTTGACCGGTTCATACATAGGTTGCCAGACACAGACAAAGACCGATCAATTGGCATCTACCCGATATAATGTTCCACCTCGCGATGTCTAGAGCCGACGGATTCCAGACCGATCAAATACCTATCCGAGTCGACCTCGCGATGCGCCCAGAGCCGAAGAATTTCAGACCCAATCGCCTGTTGACATCGCGATTATCGATGTGTACTATCTTCTCATCCAAGTGAAAATCTCTTCATCGTGATGTGAACTCATCGCTGGCATCGTGTCAGACCAGCTTCTCCACGTAATACGTCGTCGTCCATCAAATAAAATGGTCCAAATTATCGTGTCCAAGATTATCCAGTTTGGGAATCTCACCTTTCAAGATGGGGCACTTCTTCCCAAAGGGTATAGAAGGCTAGCTCCAAGTTCATTACTATGAACATTTGCTCACTAATTGTTGACGTAGCTCACATCCAACAAGATCCAGGTGCAGTCCACAAATCAGACCAAGCTTAGTGTTACGCCGTTAGTGTCGGGCGCAGCACAATCCTGATGGGGTTGCGTATCTTTTGATGTAACTAATGGCCGGAGAATCACAGTCGCCGATTGGCATTGGACTTTACGCAACCTCGTGTGGAGGCCTACAACATGACGTATGATGAAACGAACCCACAAACGTCTGTCGACTTTGGTCTTATCCATCTATTCAGTCTGTACGTTGATGAGAGTACTGTGATTCGACGCGGCGGTGAGGGCTATCTCAAAGAAATAACGTAACCAACTCGGATTGGTCACGCCGAATAGCCTCTGATTCGTGGTACCTGCGAATTAAGCGGATTCCTACTTCATAACGATCGAGCCGGGAGACACAGGCCAAGGAAGTTTCGCAGGTGGCTAATGGTTTCATCCCTTGGTGGATTAGCCATTCACCTCGATCGAGTTCGCGAATCGCGAATGCAGAGTGTAAAGAGAAGACACTGGAAAGAACGGTGAGTTGGCTATGGTCGTGGAAACAAGTACACATATGTACGGATCATCGGGTCGAACGAACGAGCTGCGCGAACCAGGGTGAGGAACGACGTGAGAACGAGGGAATCAGAATGTGTATTGGGACATAATTTAAAGTGAGGTGAACTCACTCAAGGGCCACCATAAAAGCTTGCGAAGTTTGGGAAATACTCGGTGCACGTGTGGATCGCTCAACATTTCGAGGAAATTCAGCGTTTAGATGGCGTTTAAAGGGTGTGTATGTGAAAGAGAAACGCCAAGTTACATACCTCTCAAATAACGAGAGCTGGGAGTCGGATCGGAACAAGTTACAAGTGTCCAACCAATAGCGAAGACCAGTATCTCTTGCCTCTATTCATGTCTTTTCGAAACGTGGTACTTGCCAGCGGCAGCTGCGGTTCCAATTGCTTTTTCCTCAGATTGAATATAAGGATGCAGGGAACAAGAGGCTCGTTCGGCACTCGCATCCAGAGAAGTGCGAACTCGTATACATATGAAATTCTAGGGGAAAAGCGAGGACGTGCAGTGACGTATATGTGATACTTAACATCACATCAGGACGTGGCGAAGGGGAGACGATGTACCTGTCGCTCCGTCCGGCCGCGATAGGCTGGGAACGTCGTCGGACGAGCAACATGGACGTGTGGGCCCATCATCGAGGCTGATGGGCCTGTCGCGTGCTTGGGACGGAAAGACATGTGCGACACGATCTTAAATGGTTTTGACGGGGACATTTGCGGTGCACGTGGGATGAGTAGGGTTGAACACGCGGGGGAACCCGACGAGGCCCGAGGTTGGTGCGGGGAATGCCGGTGGCGCAGGAGATGAGGAGCGGGCCGGACGAGGGCGGCGAGTGGCGAGGCAGGGCTGGGCCGGCATCTGTGTGGGATTTCGAGAGAGACGTAACACGCTGTAACGACTGACAGCATACGAGTTCCAAATAGGGTATACATGGACCGCCCGAGGCTCCGCGGCCGGCATTGCCGATGGAGATGAATGATCACATAATCAAAGGTAATAACGGAATTTATAAATAAAGAAAGGCGTATTTTCGGGAAATTCGGGACGCAGATTTCACAAATTCCATATCCGGAAGCCCAGTTGAGACGGACGCGGCAGGGTGCGATGCGAATCAGCAAATCAAATATTAGGACGGGCACGTCCCCGTCCAATCCCTGCCTCTCCCCACTGAGTCGCCCCGTTCCCGTCCCCGCCTCGTCCCCTCGTCCTCCCCTCCCCCCCACACCCCGAATTCAGTATTCCATTCCACCCGTATCGTAAGTATTGTCCTCCATTCCATTCTCGACTAGCCTTTGTTTGTCTCACGCCTTTGTCGTCCCTCCTTTATATTGCTCAGGTTTCTCTTCGCCTCCTTCCCACTTTCTTCGTCATGAACTACGACGAGTCGTGGTGTCCCGCCTGCGATAGGCAGATCATGCCCAAGCGTATTACCGTCTCCGTCGTCCAACCGCCCTCTGACCAACCCCCCCCTCTCCCTGGCCTGCCTACCTCCCCTTGCCCTTCTCGTAAGTCCCCCTCTATTTTTAACCGTTCGCCGTTTCATCTCTCCTCCAGCCTCCAAAAACCAACAAGGAGGCGACCTCGATTCCCGACCCACCAGAACGAAGTCGAGTACCGTCCGTGCAAAGCCTAGTGGTCTTGTTCAAGGCACTGGTCGCGTGAAACCGAATGGCGCCCTCAAACCCTCCGATCCCACAGGCCCCACAAACAAAGCGTCGCCTCAACCCCACGTTCAGCCCCCAGCCAAGCCCACTCAACCCACCAAGCTTCGCACCGTCATCGATCAGGGTCCCATCCCCCTTTACTGTTCCGATGACTGCAGAATGGCCGATCTGAGCAGACTCAACGGTGCTCTTCCCATTAATTACGATCCTAATCGTGCTTCTCCTCCTCTCCCACCCACTCCACATAATTCCTTCGAGCTCCCTATGTCCTTTGATTCCGAGGACGAGTCCAGCAGTGGCTCATCGATGGGCTCGTGTTTTTCGGCCTCATCCGACGTCATTACCGTTTCTCCTAGCATCGCCACACTTGCCGCGATGTACGACTTCCCCCCACTACCTCCTCCGCCACCCATTCTCCCTCCGCAACCCACAGTCACGGCCGAGCCCGAGTTCCGCAACGACTTTCAGGGTGGTGTCATGATGGCCGCTAAGCGAATTCAAGCTGCCCTCTCCGCAGACTCTACCTCCAAACGTTCGACGTCCCGAAATCAATTGCCTCCGCCGCAGAAACCAATTCCCGGCTGGACAGATGGAAGTGATGCCTGGCGTGAATCCGTTTATTCATTCGCACCTCGTCCAGACTCTGTGGCGACTGTTGGAATGACGAGCAAAGCCTCCTTTGCTGCTACCTCGAGCAGGGGTGTCCAATGGACATCCACCGATCTTGCCGCATCGAGTTCCTCCCCTTCTTTTCCTGTACAGTCTCGATCATCCCAGCATCTGCCGCGCTCGAGTCAGTCTCACACGGACGAACTGTATGCTCAATATTCTCTTTCTCTATCTCGCCGTTGCGCATCGCGCGCTACTCTTTTTACTCCGACTGGATCATATACGGCTGAGTCCGTCCCCCCACTGTCTCCTACTTCGACATCCTCTCGTCGGCGTAAAGAGACTTCCCTGGTAAAGGCGGGTGCGGAAGGTCGCCTGCTTGTTCCTAATGTTGCCATGCGAGCACACAGCGCGTCTAGCCAGAGCCTGTCGTGTGCTAGCTTGTGCAGTCCACTCAGTCGTCACCCCAGCGAGGTCAGTGAGGATAGCATGTCGAACGAACGGCGTAGCACCTCCACGCCAGTGTCATTGCGACCACAAGTTCAAGGTATGCCCTAAATATTAACTCTGAGTATTGTTACTGATCATGTCGCAGTTCGATCATGGTCGTATGATAATATTAAGACATACCCTGTCATGATGCCTCCTCCAAAAAAGGAGAAGCGGATTGAAACACGCATTGTCGATGGAACCCTTACCGAGGTCGAAGTCGAGGTCGAAGTTATCCAGCCTCTTAAACGCCTCTTTCTCTTTCACGGAAAGGAAACTAGCCCCGAACGGAAGTGGTAGATGATACCCGAAATGCCTTAGGCGCTACGCGAACTCATACCCGATCTGCATCCTGGAGCGACGACGATGGTTATACCGCCGGCCCACGACCCGTATCCTGACTTATCATACGTTCTTTCACTCTCGCATTTCCGATTATTACGCATGAACGCCCGCTCGCATGATCATCACACATTATGACCTCGTCTCTCTTAATCGCGCTACATCACCACCATCGATCTCGGCCACAACATCAACCTCTTCCGAACAAAAATTCCGTGTCTCTGTGCCATACGCTTGTACTCGATAATATCTTCCTTTTTTCCCTTCTTTTTAGTTGTGTACATTTGTACTACCAGTTGCGCATTTACATTACTAGCTAGCATATGAAGCGTGGACTAATTGTTCTATTTGGGATCATTGGCATCGAGTTTTGTTCGGGTTGGTTGGTACATACTCGATTATTGGAGGGCTAATGATTGTGCTATTGCCTTGGTATTTTCTTTTTTTCTTATGATTTTATATTCTTGGCACTTTTTGACAATCCATTCGCTATCGCATTGCATCGGTTTGTTATAGGTAGCACTGCACAACGTATATGTTTCAGAGTCCCGTCGCATCAGATCGCGTGCGTGCCCGGTGCTGTGGTCGATCACGCTGACCACTGATCCTGAGTGATCGCAGGCGCATTTTCCTGTGATATACCAGTTCGGCGACTTCAAGTTGAGCGTAGCACTGCCATGCTGCGGGTCTCCGCCAAGTGCTTCCGTTCCATCCCATTTTGAGATCCGTCCAGCACTGACACGCGGACGCTTAATGAACCTGTTGTTGCCACGAACGTGGGTGGCGCGCCGCTAGATGGCGTAGTTTCATAGTTTCGCCACAGGTCGATGCCCCACACAGTCTTACCCCATGCCCCACACACACCGGCGCTTACTCCGCCTGCTGCATGTCGCCAGAGACTGCCATCTTTGCGCTGCTGGGTTGGGTGGACATGTCTACAGCAAGTCCGGTTACCTGATCGGTAGTGTGCCTGAGGATGTGAGGCACACTGTTACCTTTGCGGAACCAACCATAGACATCCGAGATGCGTTTGTGCACCTGCACACGATCACGGAACATGACTCTGGGCGCGTTGCGGCGAGGTAGGTATGGATTAATATTTCCATCGGTGGCTGACTCTTCAAATGTTCTTCATGACCACAGGAGTGCTGACTGATCACTCAGCTCCCGAGATCCAGCTTTGCAAGCTCGATCCCGTGGTGGTAAAATAAACCTGGCGCCGGAGGCCCAAGGTAAAATTGTTCTCCGTGAGACCCACTTGTTTGCCTGCGGGCACACAGGCTACGAGTCTCTCCAACCACGTGGAGAGCCATATGCTTTGTTCGTTTTACGTATGGCGACCGTCCCCATGTCAATAAGTCATGTACAGTATTTGATTAACCTCCCGTTTCCATCCGCATTGTATGTAGCGCGACCACGGTGAGGCAGGGGCTGACAGACAGGTCGGGTTGCACGACCACGGCCTGGAAATCATATGCTTGTCAGGGCAAACAATTATCCGCGCCCCTTGCCGTGATGTCGGAACGCGTGTTCCGACGTTGTGCTCCCCACTTCGGATGTCTTTCCTGTCCTGGGAGTTAGGCGCCGGAGCCAGCTTTCGAATGGCTCCCCGTCGGGTGAGCACGGCTTTCAGGATTTGACAGCCCCGAGGGAAGTTCTTGCTAGCCGAGTCCTATTCCGTGGACGTCTCCAATCGGCGAACAGCCCTTGCGCGAAGTGCGAGGCATCTCCGCAAGCGACCAGCAAAGCCCGTGGAGCACATTTGCTGCCTTTTGATTGATTGCGTTCATAAGGAATACCTGACGGGTCTTTCGTGTTTATGAACGGCGAACGGACTGTATGCTCATCTACGGATTTACGGGACTCGGTTGGTTGCAGCCAACCTTATGCATCGAATGTAGTCCTGGGACCTTGGCTTCGATGGAAGGCTACGGCTGTGCAGGTGTGGGGCAGCGCATAATAGATTAAGCTTGCAAACATGAATCCGACACGACTGCAGGTGTGCGGCAACCGCGAGTTGGGCCATATAACACTATCGTACGAGGGCTTCACGAAAATTAGGCAGAGATGCCCAGGACCACGTATCATCACCGTGTTATTAGAACGTAAGTGCGAAGCGGCGTCGTGAAATACATGAGCTCGGATAGTAGCTCTTGGCAACATCACATGGGTCGTTCTCCAGCAGGTTGTATCAAGCTTGTGAGACCGAAAGTCGCTCGATCATCCTTGGTTTCAGAGTTAGCAAGGAGATAAGTTTAACCATTGGCCGCCAACCCGACGAGATCTACCATAGTATGTAAGTGAGATCGAGATACATCACATTTAATGCGGCAATCACCGGACGTTCGTACGTGTACGTAGTCGTGGAGAGGATGATGTTGTCAATGGCAACGAATATCGTGGGTAACGAGTTGTAGGAACCATGCAGCGTGACTGAATGTTCGCTCTCGCCATCGTCGAGGACTAAGATTAAACTCGAAACAATCCCATACCCTTGAACTGCCTGGGTCGCACTGGGAGGAAGGAAAAATATACATCCAGGAGTCTGGCTTACCGTAAGCGAGAGACATTTTTGTGAAGACTGAGCTGTGGTAGACCGAGACCTAGAAAGTTAAAAGCGTCCTCCAAGCCTGAATGAGCTTAATAAAGATCCTATGGTGATTAAAGAGGATTGCCTTCTGCCGAAGAGCTAGTTTTCTCCCCGCGATAGGCCAGTACCTGACCTTTGAACTTACCTTCATATGACGCTCATCGCCCTTTGGATGAACGCATCCGTCGTGCAGGTGCATGATGGCTATAAATTATTCCGTGAAACAGGCCAAGGACATGGTGCGAAGTGCACAAGCCTACATGTCGAATTGTTTCTTTCCAGCTGCCCTTCTACCCTGATTGCCAAAGGTAGGTCTAGTGTTATGACGGCCGCTTTTCCGTTCGAGTCCAGCCTCTTCGTTGCATTTCGCAAAAGTGCAAAACGTGCCGTCAACCCCAGTTGGTCTCGTTTCCAAATCAGTACTCCCCCACACCTGTATCGGACAAGGTGGGTGCCCCTCGACCCTCCCTCTGTTTATCGACGGGAAATGGACCCTATATGATTTCCAGATGCCAATCGCATCGACATCGATAACCAATCTGATTGCGCGTCGTCGAATGCCAGATTCGGATCAAGATCCGCACTCCGCCCCCCCGCTGCCACTATAAGTGATTGCCACAAATCCCTATCTTCCACACCACCGTGACTTGGTCATCGATACAATGGTGAGTTGCACAATCGGCATCCTCGCCCCATATCCTGACGCATACTCTCAGGGCGTTACTGTCGAGTCGATTACTCCTGGCGATGGCATTCATTTCCCAAGGGTTGGGGGTGCGCTCATCGTCTCGCCCGGGGAAGAGATCGCACTGATATCGCAATAGATAAGGTCAAGATTCATTACGTCGGTACACTTTTAGATGGTAAAAAATTTGACTCGAGCAGAGATCGGTACGTTCGTGTTTTCCTCCGTTCAGCGTCTTGCTAATCTCTCTCGCTGTTTGTCAGCGGCACTCCCTTCGAAACAGAGATTGGCGTTGGAAAGGTCATCAAAGGTTGGGATGAGGGTGAGTCATCGGATGCCTCGAAATAACGCCGCTTTATTGTCCTATAGGCGTCCCACAATTATCAGTCGGTCAAAAAGCAAATCTCACCATCACTCCGGATTACGTACGTATCGTGCGTCCGTCTCGAACTGTCGCTTTGCTGATGGTACAAAGGCTTACGGTGCTCGGGGATTCCCACCTGTGATTCCTCCAAATGCTACTTTGAAATTCGAGGTGGAACTATTGGCGATTATTTGACGACATTGGACGCAATGTGTATGACAGTTCTTGTTTTCACAGTTACGGTGTATCCTGTATCTCGAGCTTTAATTGTGTGTTTGTCTACTTCAGTGTGATGTTACCAGCGTGAGCGTCTCTTTTGAGGGTCTCAATATGCGACTGTGATACCTGACTTTCCTTGGTGAGTACGCAAATACTAATTGATTTGTACCCGATCTTGTAACGAGGTTAAAAGCACCAGCTCTGAGGTTGCTGTAGACGATGACCACAATAGTGACGCCACTTGTTTGGTTAATCGATGAACAATGTAAGATAACAAGATAGACAAGACAGCTGCTAGGCCCTTCGGGATAGTCAAATTTGAGCATGTAGTGAAAATGATACGCTCGGAGACTGTAGGGGCTGCGGACAACCTTAGGGTAATTAGCTTAGGCTGTCAGAGATGCCACTGGCACCGGAACCTCTATCATATCTTCATCCCCATCATTATCACTGTTGCCACCCAGACCCGATCCTTCATCAGGGGCCCGAGACGTATGTGCGTCCGACACTGTAGCGGTCTTCTGCGAAAGCTCCTGTGAAAGTTCGTCCTCGCTGACATCTGCGAGTTCTGCCAGCTGCGCGGCCAAGAGTGCGAGTCGTGCTTGTAATGCTGCCCTTTGCTCTGCGCTTGGTTCGGCTGATTTCCCGGTGTCGTTAGCAACACGTTGCTCAAGGACCATGGTACCCTCCAGCAATGGCTTGTCAGATCCGTCCGTACCGGCTTGCTGGTTGAACGAATTGGCGGACGTCGGGGGCTCCCCTGCCTTGTTCTCCTCGTTCGAAATTTGGAAAAGTTGTCCAAAGTTGATGGCTTTCAGGATGTTTTGTGCTGCTTCCCAGGCATCGCTACCTTCTCCTATCTCGTGATCAACAGTCTCGGACGACGCTAGTTTGTGAGACGCCATTCCAGTAGGTGCGGATCCCGGTGGAGCTGAATAAAGGTATCCAAAGGGATAACCCACATATCCTGGCGGTTGTCCGGGAGGGGGTAGGCGAGCTTGCATGCTGGTAGCACCATGAGGAGCAAGAGGTGCATGTGTGAATGGTGACGAAGAAGGCGTATGTGGGCCGGGTAGTGTAGAGTGAGCCAGGGTTTGAGGACGGCGCGTCGTCCTTCGGGAAGTCTAGGGTAAGCAAGGTGAGTTTGGGCGAGAACAGGCAGCTGGTGCACGTACATTACCACCCTCCCAATTTTCATTGAGTCGATATTTGCCGTTACTTCCCTTCGAGAGGCGACCTCTTTTATACGCTTTTTGCAAAGCTTGGCTAGCCGAGGGTCGGAAATTCATTTGTAGAGGGTAGTGCATCGCCATCCAGCTGAATAAATTCTTTGGTGCACAGCCTTCAGGGTCACCAGAATCAAGGAGGGCTTTGACGATCATTTCCTCATAACTTGGAAGATCATCAACATTGTTGGGCGAGGGAGGCTGTTCCGGAGCCGGGTGGGGTGGGTGGACAAGTGGTGCACTGGTGAATAATGGTGGGTGTTGGGTGGCCGGATTGACCGGGTACATGGCAGGAGGTTGAAGATATGAAGGATAAGGATGGGGGTAACCATATGGCGCATGAGGAGAGGAGTAATATGGCGCGTGTGGATAAGTGGGATGGTAATATGTCTGGTGCGAGTAATGTGAGCCTGGGGTTGCGGGGGAGGCCTGTGGTTGGGATGCAACAGGATGCGAGCTCGCGGATACCCCAGCCTGAGTCAGCGTAGGAGTCGACTGTTGCGATGGGCTTGTCTGAGGTGGTGTTGTAGGTTTTTCTGACGAACTACTGACGTCAGGAGCAGAAGTTTTTGAGGGAGCCTCGGACTCTGAAGAAGTCGATGCCAGGGTTTTCTGGGCCTGTATGGAGGCGATAGCGGCACGAATATCATACGGCCATACCGAACTTTTTACATGCAAAGGCGCGTTGGCTTCAAAAGTGAGGCATATATCGATTACCTGCTGAGGAGGGAGAAGTCCCAGGTATTGCCTTTTGATGGCATAGATTTCAGCCTCTGTGACATTTTTCGGAAAATAAGACTAATGTTAGCGCGTGTCTCAATGTACGAATGCCCACCGGATAATGGTTGATAGCCATTCTGTGGAGGGGATGGAACAAATGTCGCGGATGCAGGCTGCATCGTTCCGACACGGCTGCATAGTTTTCGAATCAAAGTTTTATGTACCATAGTCGCACATTACGGTCAAACTAAGTACTCTTCGTCTGTCTACTGTTTTCCTGAACGAGTGCAGCCTCTTCAGGAGAGAGGGAAAGAAACGACTGCTTATACGTCGATGCCCATCTGCGCAACTGAACACAACTTGGATATTGGTTGGTGAGATTGGGTAAACGGTCAACTCACGGGCATAAAAATGTGTTCTCGCTCGCCCCAGTCGGCGAGGAACGCGCAGTAAAGAAGGGTAACTGTAGAATGGGTGAGCACTCGTAGCAGATGCACTCGGGAGATGCCCTTACGAGGTATTGTGGTATAAGTTAGGAAACGAGAGCCCGAGTACACCCAGGGAGGCCGAAAGTCGCTAGCATTGTCTTCGGTGGTTTGTTGATTTTGCCGAGTCCTAGTTGAAGCAAATCTGCGCCCTCGTAACATCAAGTGTCGACGCATGATGTTGTCCAGATTCGCTTATTCTCATGCCCTTCTCACCTGATCAGCTGGTTCATCTTTAAATCTCCACTCATGAGAATCATTCCTTGCAACCAAACCCCATGTCCTTGGAAAGCACTCCAGGTTACACGTTCGCCGCCAGCGGTGGTGCCGCTGCTTCCATAGACACTGAACCCCTTTCATATCTCTACCCGCATCACTCGCCCACCGTCGCAGCCTCTCTGATCGCTACGGCAGAAGCTTTGGTCAATCCTCGCGGTAAAGGTATTTATGCCACAGATGAGACGATCGAGGGCATCAAAGCCAGGCTACTGGCTGCCGAGGGCATTCAGGGAAAGTCAAAGATATACACAGACGCACAGAATCGTGAACGTAGGAGACGTTGGAGGGAGTGTCTTTACGAGTCGCTTCCCACTGGTATGTCCTACAGGATTCCCAATCTTCAGCCGTATCTGATATTGAAAGTCTAGATTATATCTCAGGCGTCATCTTGTACCACGAGACGCTCGTCGATTTTCAGCTAGCTTCAGTCTTAACGAACAGGGGAATTATCCCTGGGATACGGGCAGATACCGATGCACATCCTTTGCCCATCTCTCCACTTGAGCCTGCAACCCAAGGCCTCGATGACCTTCTGCCGAGGTTACAAGCGGCTTATAATGCTGGGGCGCGTTTCAGCAAATGGCGAGCTCCAATCCTTTGCAATTCATCCTTTCTTCCTACGCAAGCTGCCCTCGAAGCTCAAGCAGAGAGCTTGGCCCGATTCGCCGCAATCAGTCAACAGGCCGGCCTGGTTCCCATCGTCGAGCCCGATGTTGATTTTGCGGAGGACGCAGATCTGAAGAAAAGCGTCGAAGTTCACGTCAAGATCATCAACCTGATCTATGCTCGCTGCGTCGCCTATGGCGTTTTGCTCGAGGGTAAGGATCAATGCTAAACAAAAATTCTTGAAACTTACCACGTATTTAGGCTCGTTGATCAAGCCATCCTTTCCGCAACCAGGTCTAAAGCACCCTTCCCGCAGCACCACGCCAGTCGAAGAAATCGGTCTTGCGACGGCAACGGCACTTGCGCGCTCCGTGCCCGTAGCAGTCGCAGGTATCGTTTTCCTTTCTGGTAAGCACTTTCGGTTCTTGATATTTTCCGCATCATCAAGAACTTTATTTTCAGGCGGTCTGTCGGACTCCGACGCCGTCAAGTATCTTAATGCTGTGAATGCCGTCGTGAACAAAGCTCCCGCCGGCTCACCGCTCTCTCTTTCTCGGTTGCCCAGCCTTAGCTTCTCCTTTGGTCGTGGTTTGCAAGGTGAGGCCATGAGGAGGTGGGTCACAGGGGACGAAGCGGGAGCCAAGCAAGCATTCGAGACTAGAGCAAAGGCATGCTGGTTGGCCGCAAGGGGAGAAGCTTGAGGTTTGCCACACACTGCCATTCTTTGATAGGAGATAAAATTTGATCTCCAATGCAAATTATTTCAATGATAACCGATCCTATAGAGCGATGCGTGAAAGACCGAGTATTACTTTTTTGGTAAGAGCCGTCGGTGATAGTGACCGTGCTTCTCTGGTGCAGGCTTCGTGTTTTGAGAAGGAGAACCCATGCATCAGGTGGCCGGACCAAGTTGCAAAGGATCATCGATCATCACCAGTGTAAGCCAGGTGGTCTGCAAGTCAACCGGGAAACATGTAGCTCATGTGACCTGCATTCTTTGTTTCAGGCATAGAATCGTAGGCTGTTCTTCCACTGGTAGCACACACCAGTAATTAAGCTAGCATGGCGTCAAGAGTTCAAGTTCAAGACGGTCGTGTTTTGGAAGTTCTCCACTGCCATTTCGCTATTCCACGAAGCTTGCACAGATGTACGATTGACCCGACAGGGGGCAAGCGACCTAATGCTCCAGAGTCATCACTGTCCGTGGGTACTATGTGTCAACGCTTTGGTGTACCGAGAAACCAAGGGAATCATGTCATGCACTTACTGGGTGTGCCAATTCAGTACTTGGTAGTTCTCTATGAGTAAGTATTCCTCATTCGACTCTCTTCTATGGCTTCGAAAACCAATCACTAGCCGCCCGCGTTTCTCGGGAATGGTTACTCGGTGCTTGGTGACAATTATCCTTCTCGAGTCGACTGTCGGACTAGCTCGCCTCCTTCGACATGATTTTGCGACGACGATCTAGCTTGAATCCAACGTCCACCGGGTCTAGAGACGAAAAGGATGCATTAAAGTTGTTCGGGAGCATACACGTTAATCAATATTATCATCAAGTCCAAGCCTATGGTTTACCCGGTTGGCCAATGTCCTGCGGGTTAAAAAGCCAGAACAACTCAGGCCGATTCTCCTCAATCAATTCGCGTCACTGTTCTCCGCTCACCAAAGCCCTCTCTGCCTTCACTGCCTGCGCTTTTCCTGCTCAGACTTGCGATCGCTATAACTCTCCTACATGTTTCATGGTCCCAACGGGTCCAGTAAAATACCGTCGGAAGTATTCCAAGTCCTACTTGCGGCTGTGTGGCAGCACTCTAAGTTCCCGACGCGATGCAAAGTTCACTTTCGGCTTGCGAAAGGTAAGTTCAAATCGATGCAAGTGTTTGTAGCATGGAGTAGCTGTTGGTGATCTTTTGCAGTTTGTGGGGGTTGCAAAAGCAACCATCGAGCTTCAAGGTGCAACGGCGATAACCGGTGAGTCCTTTCTTAACCCTTAGGCCTCCTCCACGATTTCTGATCTATTAATCTCAGTCCTGCCTAGCGATTCTGGCATTCATTACTAAAGTATGATGTACACCTTCGTTCCTTGTTGCGTGCAAGCAGACACGCAGTCAGTCGATACCAGATTATACATTCAGGAGGAACGATCTGACACCAACCGCGCCTACATCTCTAAACAGGCAATGTACGTAAGTTTTACTAGACCTTTCAGAGCAAGCAGCTTAATGATCTGTCTGTATATGCCGATGCGGTTACCAATCACCCACCGATCATTCCTCAGACCTACGCCCCGACGGGTAGGGCATCCCGTATACATTTCCTCAATAAGAGGACTTGCTGTCGCTGCTGCATCACCAGTGCGGTTGGACTACATGTGACCGACAACTGCGGACGCTAGCCACATCCTGACGGCAGAAACTCCCGATGATGAGAGTATAAAGACGTGGCTGAAGGAACGCATTGTCAAGTCCAATTCGAAGTTCTTCATTCGTCAGCCTTCTAAACTCTAGCCTTCTTCACATCATGAAATTCATCACACCCCTTGCCATCCTCTCCGCCACTATCTTGCCGTGCCTCGCCCAGGGAGGGTCTGTAGAGGTCACGTACGACACTCTATACGACGATGCCTCCTGGCCACTTAATAATACCGCATGTTCCAACGGCGTCAATGGACTCGAGAGCAAGTGGCCCACCTTGGGAGATGTCCCTACCTATCCATTTGTAGGAGGCATTCCAGGACTCACCTGGAACTCTACATTGTGCGGCACTTGCTGGCAGCTTACGTATGTTGCCCCCAACGGCACCTCCTTGGTCACCACGATTACTGCCGTTGATGAAGCCTACACTTTCAATATCGCAGAGGATGCGTTCGACACTTGGACGTACGGGACCAATGCTTCAGAAGATGGTTCTGTGACCGCAACCGCTGTCCAGGTTTCCTGCCCCAACTGAAGCAGGTGGGTACGGACCTTAAGTTTTCTGTACCTCGTCATGTCGCTCATCATGTTCTCGCAACGACAGTATAACGAGATGGATTTGTCATCATATCAACTCGGAATCAGTAGTGACGATGTATGGACTCCCGTTTGATTTAGTACTATGAATGGTTCCTAAGTTTAGTGTAGTTTGTCGGTGACTCAATGGACTTTTTCTTCAGTCGAATGTCTCTATATCATGTGACTGTCTATCTGCGAGAAACATAAGCCTGAAACTGGTACCAAATCCTTGTTGTCCAGTAGAGGTAGGATTTTGAGGTTTAGCCTTCTATCCTTTACTCAACGAATTACTTTGAGTTCACTACCCGAGGTTATTTGATTTGACACTTGAGAATGATTCTAGATAGGAGATAACGACTGTAGCGCGGACTTTTTCAGGGAGCATGCGCTAGTGCCTTTCATGTCATGAAGTTCCATCCGCATTGTCGACGGAGAACATTTCAGGCTCAAGAGCAGCTAAAGCGGGGTTCCTGCAGAAATCATACACAGATTATAGACACTACTCATACTTGAGAACTCGAGAGAACGACTTCGACGCATGATCATGTCGGATGTTGGGAGAGGTTACGCAATAGCAATAACGACCGATTCTAGTCTGGCTCGTCGTCAGAGAGTAACGTTAGGGATTTTCTCGCAAGAACTTCTGTTATCTCTGTCGTGAGACGAATGAAATATTAATATGGCGATACGAAATGGAAGCTCTCAGAGGCCGTAAGGTTCAACCTTCGAGAAAGTGCGGACATTAATTCCGAGCGTTAATACGAGCTTCAAGTTTCAAGTCTTGAACATCTGGAGCGACTCAACTAGTGAGCGGTGGACCATGGCAACGCACTTCCACTCGTGTGTACGGCCCACACATGCTTTTTCTGACTGACTTGAAGAAAAAACATTAATGTGACAGTCGCCAATTAAAGTTTCGGCGGAGTTATAGGGGGATATTCGAACATTTGGGCGTCTGACCATTATGGGCGTCTGTAGGCATTGCAGCAGTAACACGGGAAGGTTGAATGACTTTTCACATTCTATTCGGATGATCACAGGGGACGGCCGAGGAATTAACCTCAGTTATTGTGAAAGAATCCCAGGACGTGATTGGATTGACTTTAAATACAAAGATGGGGTGTGACGTTCCTAGTATCTTGAGGTCCGGATTATGCTCCTTGTACGACATCCCCACCTCTAATGCTGTAACAAATATAGCACGGAACACAGCCTCACGACGGACCTCACCGAGGCCAGTGATAGTTGGAATTTGATTTATGGAGCTAATCTTTCGATTGTCCAGCGAGGTTCTTCGTCAGAAGATCCCTCGACGCGCAGGTATCGCACCCGATCGTGAAGGCGAGATGGCTTCCCGAGCCAAAATTCCATTTCACTGACGGATATCATCACTTGGTGAGTATGCTAATTGAAGAGCCAGATTGTTACCTCGGAAGAACCCTCCACCCACCCCAAAAATCTGGGAGAGGGATTTTTCCCTTCGTATCCTCGTCGACTTGGTAGAGTTTTCGGAGTTTCTCCAACCTCTCCTGCAGATCATTTTCCCCGATAACGGTGCTTTGCTTGCTTGCCAATGCGCCCAGCTGACTGTCGATGGGGCGACTGTGAAAGTACTCTTCGCTTTCCTCTTTGCTCAGCTTCTCCACCTTACCAACGATCCTAACCTGTCTCAATATCTCTCTCCAGAAGAAGAGCAAGGCAGCATTGGGGTTCTGATCGAGCTCTCTGGACTTGCGAGAGGTATAATTAGTGAAAAATACGAAGCCTTGCTTGTCTAGTTGTTTGAAGAGCACCATACGCGAGGAGGGTATACCGGAAGGTGAGGCGGTGGATAAAGACATTGATTCTGGTTCACGGACTCCAGCATTGCGGGCTTCATTGAACCAAATGTGAAATTGTTCCAAGGGAGACGGATGGAGGTTGTGTGGGGAGATGTGCTCTGGAGTGTCATACTGGGGGTGTGAACGAACTTGAATGGTGTCTTTTGTCTCCGTAATGTCTATGGTGGATACGTCCATAGTCGAACCGATGAACGGGGGATAACGCCTAACAAGAAGACAGGACAAGGACCACGATAACGATCTGATCGGAGCTACACGAATCATTATCTAGTCCAAGTGTAAAAATAGTTGTCGGATACGTCCGGATGTCACTCTTACTACTTGATATATTATACGCCAATGGTTGCACTGGACGTCCAATTTGACTAGACTTGAGATGGACATAGTGTCAGTATCAACGGTCGTGGGGTGCTAGCCTGAAAGGCATGGTGCAATTCACGGCTACGGAAGATTTTCCTCGATGATAATCTATCGTGGGTCCTCTCCAGGCATATCCCAGGCAAGTGATGGGCCACGTCGCATGTGAGGAGCACACCCAAAAAGTCTCATCAGATTGGAATGTCATCTCGATGCGTCAATCGACAGTAGGCAGTTTGATTGATAGGTCATGGTAGACCTGGGCCGAAATGAAAGAGTGAATACTCATTCATAACGCCAGGGTTCTTAGCACCGAGAGTACAAGGGGTCAAAGCTTCCCAAAGATTGGGCGTTTGAGCATTGCAATTTGAAGTTTGAGCGACAGACAGACATTATTAATTAGCGGACGTGTTCCGAGTCTGACCGGGAAGAAAAAGCGAAAAATACAAATATACTCTAGTGGCTGCGGACAGATGAGTAATTCGTTGCCATCTTGTGAGGTACATTGGTGTCAGGAGTAACGTGAGGGATGCGCAGATAGTTTCATTTCGCCAAAGTACCTGCTGTTTTCATGGAGCAAAGGCGGGTAAAGCGGACAACCATATAAAGTTTGTGGTATCCTAGCTGCGATAAGAAGGTGATATCAATTCACCGGACCATGTGCCTGGTCTTGACGCATTCCTTGAGTGGAGAGTAGACAATTCTAAGCTGTCCGTTATGGCGACAGACAAGTTCTGCCTCCTATCTCTCGGTCCGACTGTCTATTCCTGCCACCTCGGTCGACAAGGTTTTTTCGGCAAGACGTCGGCAGGCTGATTTCTCTTTTCGGAGTTCGAAGCGGTGTCCAAATTCTAAAGTGGTAAGATTGCGGCATGTGGAACGGCATGAGCCGAAGGGCGATCTGAGATGGGCACGATCAAGGACTCGTACTTTTAGCCAGCTTTACTCCCTCGTCTGCAACGCCTTCCCCTCTTCCTCCGTGTTCGCGTGCAGGGCCTCTCCCCGCCCAGCGATGCATTCCATTTCAGATCTCACAACTTTCTGCAGGAAAACTTCAGGCGATGTCCCCGCGAAGCTGGTCGTAAGTCTCAAAGTCATTGTCGACTCGCCCTCTTGACCTACTCCTCAGGGTGCATCCACCACCGTCGTTGGATCGAGAGTGTATCTCTTCGTGAGCTGCACCTCCAAAATTTCTTTAGGCCCCGCTCATCCTTCCCCAGGGCGGTCGTCTGGTCACCGAGCGGCGCATGGTCTCTGACCTCTATGTTTTTGATCTCGATACGTTCACGTGGGAGAAAATACCACCCTTCCCAGAGGATGATGTTCCCGAACCACGTTACTTCCACAGTGCTGAAACATGCGAGTTTCCCCGTCTTCTCTCCCTTCATTAACTCAACTCAGATTCTCAGGGAACAACCAGCTAATCATTTTTGGTGGAATGGGAAATACTCCCAATTCTTCCAACACAGAAGATCTTTGTGTTTTGAATGATATTCGCTTTCTTGACTTGTCAACAATGCATTGGCTGCCGGCCTCGTCCACCAGTGGAGTCACTCCAGACGCACCTCCCGAGGCACCGGTGCCCAAGCCTCGATATGCACATCTCTCTTCTGTAACAGCCGACAGGCTCTTCATCATAGGTGGTCAAGATCTATCGAATGTATGGTTAGATGACGTCTACGTTTATGATCTCCTCGGAAAGGCTTGGGTCCAACGAAGGAACTTTCCCCACCACTGTGGCACTTACCGTAGCGTGGCAGTATCAGCCAATCTACGCGTTCGGCTACCTCAAGAGGAGTTTCGCTCCACCGACAATACTGCTATTCTAGGTTCTCCGGGGTGCCGCTTCCGCTCAGACTCTTCGCCTTCTCAAGAATTCACCCCCACCGAGTCTCTAGTTCATCTTCCATATTCTGCCCCGCCAACTGACGACTTTCCTAATGACATCTATCTCTACAGCAACTACAATGTATGCTCTTGGTTTGTTACTGTGAACCTTTACTCACGACGCGCTCCAAGTTCACGGATGTAAAACGAGAACTGGAAGTTTTTTCCCCGTTACCCGACACGGATTTCACTATTGCCGATCGTTCCACATCAATGACGGGCACCTCTTTTCCTCCCGGCCTTCGATTTCCCTCAGGCGCGATCTTGGGTACACACTTTGTTATTGCTGGCACCTACCTCGCGCACACATATCAATCGTACTCGATTTGGGCACTCGATTTGCTGACAATGTCATGGTCGCGCATCGATCCAGGGAATGCAGTGGCTTCCGGTTCATGGTTCCGAGCATGTCTCTGGGCAGAAGCGAACAAATTTGTCGTATTCGGGAATCGCAATGGGAATCTGGTGGAGGACTATAATCGCCGACTGCTGAGCTGGGATCATGTCGCTGTGATTGATCTAGAGTCGTTCGGTATTTACCAACCGCCATCGCTTCGAGTTGATATTCCTATGCAGGAATTTGGTTTGTCCGCACTGGAGGAGACGATTTTGGCAGATTTCGAAGTAGTTTGTGACGATGGCCGAAAAATCAAGTGCTCGAGAAAGATACTAGAGGATAGGTGGCCATGGTTCAAGGATCAAAGGATCAAATTCTTGGAGCGTGCTCGTCAGGCTATCGAGATTTTACCATCCTCTCCCATGGATGTCGGTCTTCCCGATCTTCCAGGAGCGCCAGACTCATCACAGCCTCGACCAGATCCGCGCTTAACACCGCGCACCTTCCATCTCTCGGAACCATACCCAATCACCTTGGCGCTATTGCAATACTTTTATTCATCCGCGCTTATCACTCCTCTTCAACACGCTCCTGCAGTCCTGAGCCAGTTATTAATCCTTGCCAATACATACCAGATCACACACCTGGAAGCACTTGTGAAACATGCCATGCACCGCGCTCTATCCAATTCTACGTCTGTTGGAGTCTACGAGGTAGCAACGCTTTGTAGCTGTCGAAGTCTCCAAATACGGTATGTATTTTTTTGGTGTATAAAATATACTGGTATATTTACTTGTCTGCATTGACGTAGTGCTCTGAAGACTGTTATGGTAAGGTTTTCGCTTCCAGCTGCACTTGTGGAGATGCATAGTACTCATTGCCCGAACGTTCATCCAGTCGTATAGCCAGAAAAGGATGGGTCGTTCACGGGCGGATAGCAAAGGCGGCAACGGAGGAAATCGTAATCCTGACCCCGGCGATAGCGACCACCAGGGCCGTGGATCAGACGAGACCCTAGGTTCATCCGCTCGGGCCCGAGGTCCTTCAGACGCCAGGTTGCCCGCCGCCGATCAACAGGTTTCTGGGACCAGTAGAGCTCACGTTGCGAAAAACAGTAAGTAGGATACACGTCCATGTCAAGCCGTGGGTAAAACATAGAATTCTAATTTTATGGTTGCCTATCACGTAGCCATTCCCACCTATGATGGAGGCTCATATCAAATTCCAGCCCTGGCATCAGTTTCAGGTTCTCAAATTGAACACTCGCATAAAGCGACCCTCTCACAAAGCACACTGACACTACCACGGAGCTTGACAATGTCTAACCACAATAGAACATTCAGCATTGTCTCTGCCCGCACAGACTTTGAGCTTTGTGCTGTCGCAGAACTGCTATCCTCGGCTGTTTCACATACACGCAGTTTTGCTGAAGAACAAGAAGCCTTTGGGGTTGCGCTGGGCGACGATGATTTCCTCGATGCTAGCATTCAGCCCCGCAACCAACGCCAGAGGAAGATGTCAGTCACAACTCACCTTCTTTTGGAATGCGAGGAGCCTTTTTCTCCACCACATCCCTCATATTCCCCAGCCTTCACTCCCTCCGGCACTCCCTCCGAGTCGGAATTCGATTCGGAAGACAACCAGTGGTATCCACACGCTCCTTCACATTCTTCCTTCCGCACTTTCCACCTTCCGCGCCGCACTCGAGCACGTACACAATCCAGTGGCGTGAGCACAAGCGACTCCGATACCCCATCACTATCCTCTTCAACCACCTCTGCCGGTTCTTCGCATTCACAATCGTACTCACCCCCAAGAAGTCCAGCTACTCTGAAAACCCCTGTCGACCACGCTCTACCGCCGCATACACTTACCATCATTGAGGAACAGACCAGGGGCAGCCAAGCACCCATGGAGCGGCGCACGTCAGCAAGTTCAGGGAGCATTATCTTTGCGTCTACAGAACCTCCGTTGGCGCAGGACAGACCCGTGCACTCACTGCGGGCCGCTGAAATCCGCTCCAAAAGCCGGAACTTTGAGAACCTTCGTGTCAATGTGCCACCCCCCTCTACTCGTTTCCCCATCCTAACCCATTCACCAACGTCCACCGTCGACTCTAGGCCGTCGATGGCTTCGAACAGGACGGTGGTGTCCTCTCCGCGCCCTGGTCTGGCGGGTGGGAAGCTCTCCCTAACGCGCATCATGTCCCCCGTGTCCAAAGCCTCCAAAAATTCTGAATTTGGATCAGAATCGATTTCTCCAACCATGAGCGTCCCTGCGTCAAAGCTTTCCAAGGAAGACGCCAAGGAGGAGAAGACGCGTAAAGCAGAAGCCAAAAGAATGAAGAAGGCTGAACAAAAGGCCAGGATGGAGCGGCTGGCAGAAGAACTCAAGGAACGCCAGCGACGCAAGGCGCTCGCCAAGGACAGGGGCTCTATTCATTCAAATCGGTCTGGTGGGCATGGTGGCCGCCGTCGCTGGGATGATGATATTGCCATGTATGACGGACTTGGACACGCGATGTAGGAAAATCTTATACTTTTTTTCCGTGCTGCTCGATCTGCGTCATTCGTTCATAGCTATTTTTTTGCGTATATATACCTCGCTCCTTTGGCATGTGTTCTGGAGTTTGTTAGGCAAGAGTACCTATCATTAATGTAGAGTTTACATGTACAATATTACCTTGTTATATCCGCGACCCAGCTGGCATTGTAATAGATGCGCTTTGCTGACCATGCGATGTCGCATACATAGAACTGAAGAAGACATGAACAAAAGAATGCTATTCTACCAGTCAGGCCAATATCTTGGAATGACTCGGGAGATCAACAAAGAGCCTCCTTGAAGACCGTTCCTATGATAGCAGTGCATTTGACCGATCGTCTTCCCGAGCCGGATCCGTGAAAGTCTGTACAGCCTCTCCCCCAACGTCATGTACAACAGTGATTGGATCAGATTCGTTGTGTTGCATTACTGCGTTGGGAGCCGTTTCCCTTTCAGGAGGACCATCAGACACTTGTGCCAATCGGGTTGCTGAATTCGAGATCAAATGATTGTCTATTAGGCTTGTCAGATCACTCGCGTCATGGCACGATTGACAACTCACACTCCTTGGCATGTGCTGAAATTGAGCAAATATCAGACGCCATTTCGCGATCTGGGACATCATTCAAATTGGACATCACTTACCAAGATCTTTCTGTCGACCACAGGAGCCACCTTGCTCGCAATCCGGACGGTTCGCAATGGCTGCATCCAACCGACCCGCTTGGCGCTCGCGAATCCACCAGTCCTTTATGCCCCAGAGCAGCACTTCTGTTGCACAATGCCTACAAATGCGGGTTCTCGGAGCACTGGGGTTATCATCAACTCCCGCTGCAACACTATGCATGTCCACGAAAAGGTCCGACTCAATCAGAGGTCGGAACCCATTGGGCTGCGACTGTAGATGCGTCACAATCTATGGGCGAATCAATGTCTCAGGAACCCAAGGGGCATATGCCACACTCACGTCGCGATATATTTGCTTTGGGGTTGTTTGGTTGCTAGTCAAGTAATCCAACATGATTTCAACTTCCACAGTGTTGTTTTCAAAGTTCTCGTAGACTTCGGAAGATTGAATCAAGTCACCGACGTCGTTCATGTTGTGGGGATTCTGGGAACTTAAAGGTGATGCGGTGCATCTACCCTGGACATTGATCCCACAAAACGATACCTGACAAAAGTCACATTTGGTTGTGATAGGGGCTCCCAGGGCAAGCAGCATCTCGCTACCAAGACATCCCTAAGCGATGCTAGAGGCAAGACGTGAGGATACCATACCAATTTCCACAATACGCATGTCCAGGAGGAGCACCGTCGTCGAGATGCCAAGCCTGTTCGGGGTCGACTGAAAAATCTACAATCGGTTGTTGACATCTCCATCCATAAGGATTATCTGGAACGCAATGTGGGCATGGGCGAGCATAATCCAAGTTCTGATTGAGATTTGGTTCCGGAGATGCCTCTCGGGGAGTTGGGATCTGAAAGAGTGGTCGCGTCATACGCATACGACACATGTTGCCACGCGTACCCTCATCGACGAGCCAGCCTTGTAGATTTCGTCTGCCTGAATGCGTTCTCGTTCAGCACGTATTCTCGAAGGCTCCGCACGTAGAAATACGTCGACGATCGTCTGAAGAGGGCGTGACGGAGTGACGAAACTGGAGATACCTCTGCACGCGGGACAGTTTGTGCCACCATTCTGAGAATAACAGGATCAGCGCGTGCTTCACCCAGGGATAGCCACCTCGAAAAACGAGGACAAAAACAACGCGTTTGGCAGAATCAAGTACCGAAGCGTTTCGGGCAATGAGAGAGGTCTGACACTAACTCACTTTTATCCAAAGTGAGCAACAGCTGTGGCCACGTTAGCGTCCAGATACAGTCAAAACACATTAAACAAAGATACCTTCCGCAAAAGAAATGTTGACATGGCGACACGACGACTGGTCGGTAGACGAGTTCAGCGCAGCAGCCGCATTGGAGCTCTTGAGCTAGATCGCTGATGAGGGCATCATATTTGGACGTAGATGCTACCGGTGTTTGTGCCAATTCTTCTGAAGCGTTCCTCTTGAACCTCTTCCTCATGATCTCGTTGTCTACAGTCTCGAAAGAGGGTGAGGGGGGCCGCTTCAGTGTCGAGGTGGACGGTTGGTCATCGGGAACGGTAGAGAGGGCGGTGGTTGTATGTGGGGTTGCACGGGGTGCTTGATTGGGTTCAACGTCTCCCATGGCAAGCTGGAGCTTATCACGTAGGTCAAGGTCAATGTAGCGAACTAAGCACATTTCTGCTTTAAGACTCTAATGGCAGCCACATCATTCCATTTTAGGAAAGTCCGGTAATGCATAAATCCAAATTGTATACATCCACCAATACACATTCTCTAGTCCGAAATAATCAATTCCAAAGGATTCTGAATCGAAGGCGGTGGAGGACGTTTTGCTTTCCTGCAAGCAGCAGCCAGCTGTTCGCGGATCCGCTGTGACCGGCGCCTTTGCTCTGTATTTCGATTCAGCATACCTTTTATGCAATGAGCGAATAGACCGACCAGCACATGGCCACAATACACTCAGGTAGTCGATGGGTTTGAAAAGGGTGACACCAACATCCAGGGCGAGCGTCAACGAATTATCGCATTCCCAAAGAAACAATGCCCTGTTCCAGCCGCAGATCAGTGACGTCAAGTGTGTTTTCCAAGCACCGGAACTACCTGCTGATCTGGCTCATAAACCAGAATGCAAAAAAGGGTCGGTGCATCAACGTATTCGATCCATTCCCTGTCACGGCAGCAAGAGACTGAACGACACGCTGGGCAACATTAGCTTGGTGGGTGACTTGAAATCACGTGAGCTGAGTTGTAGCTGTGTGGAGACCGACGTACGCCACTCTTTCGCTTTCTTGTGGAAAAGGTGGTTGATATTACTGAAAGCGATTGGGTTGTGTCTCAAAGCAAGACAGGGTAACACTTACCCAATTGCAAGCGGCACATATTGTTGGAATTCATGCGTCACGATCAATCGTACGCTGCAAGACAATCAACCGGAGTCGAATGCTGAATGACTTGCTTACTTGAATAAATACTCGCGCCCCTGGAATAGAAACGATCTCTCAAGGTCACATCCATGAGAGTCGAGAGCTTTCTCAAGTGCATCTGCTTCAAGCCATGCATCCAGTCCAAAGCACGCCATTTCGGCTTTCGATATATTGGGATCATGACGCATCTTGAGACAGCTATGCCAAAGTAGCATGGTCCGGTAATTAAGTGCCCAGATGGTGTCTTTTCCAGAAAAACTATCAGAAGCGCGTATTGCTTCTCCAGGAAAAAGTAATGCAAACTAAATGATTGTATGTGAGTAGAACTGCAACGATAAAGGAGTGCACATACATTCGCGGGTTCTATAATGAAGAGGTCAGAAGGCATTCGGTTCGCAGAGGTGACATAGGATGTGTGGCCAGCTGCGAGTAGTAATGTGCTCCAGCAAAGTCTTCGACAGATCTCCTTTCTGACCTCAGAATCTGACCAAGAACTATCCCAGGCTGGAGAAGATAGCCAGAGGGGGGTGTAGATGCGTGCCCCCTCCGAAAATTGTCCAAGCGTCCGGGAGTTGCAAGAACATCGTTGCAATGAGTGCTGGGAGATTGAAGCATCCACCCTGGCGTTGTGCAACGTCCATGGTTGTGACGTATACATGATCGAGGGAACAGAACGAGAAGTAAATCTAGAGGAAGCGGGATCGTCCATATCGAGAAAGGACAGAGAAAGTGTCCTGATGATGGTGTCGAGTATGACTAGGCCAGACGAGCATCGCTCACTGGTGTGATCAGGATGCGCGCAGACCTCGAACAAGGCTAATAGCTTTTAGGTGGTCAGAAAGGCGACGAAGCATAGAGATATGCTTACCCAAGCTGCCTGTGCCAAATCTTCGTCAATCCAACGAGCATTCAAACTGGCCTCGAGGGCACCTTGAGCGACGTCGCGGAGACGCATCGCTCTCCGGCGACCCTCTTTGCCAAAACCGGCCTCGGAAGATTGAAAAAATGTGGCGATGGCAAGGGCAGCAGGCAAAAGACTAGGTTGCATTCGAGCTCGTTTTTCTGGGTCGAAATAGATGGAGAGAAACCGAGGAACATTAATGAAGGAAAACCAATAATTCGAAGAACGAAAAAGAAAGCGTAAATCGCTGGTAATCATGTTTGCGGCCTGCTGGCGTTTTGACATGGGTATAGAGAGGGGTGGGAAGGAAGGGTAGTACATGGTGAGGAGAGAATCCCACCAAGTCTGACGAGCAAAGTCGAGGGAAGGCTCGACAGTGATGCTGGGCGAGTCATCAGAGTTGCCGGTATCGTGATCTTCGTAGGAAGAAATGAAAGAGTTGGCAGGAGGATGGAAGTCGAAACAGGGAGTAAAGGTGAGTGCATTGCTTAAACCCTTTGCTCACAAGTGATATGAGAACGTCAACGGCTAGTAAGTGATCAAGTCAATACCTGACTGTTCGTCATGTGGTATAAAGCGCTGTCTGGAAGGACTGGGGGTGAATCGGAAATGAGCGATGCAGAGGCGGGGAGTGAAGATCCCAGACACAAGGGGGTGTGAGAAACTAGTGGGGAGGGTTGGAAAGGGAGCATGTTGGCTAACTGGGGGTCGAGGACGAGAGAAGACTGTCTGACTGGAGAGGGAGGCGAACGGGACTGGGGCTGCAAAGGCGGAGGTGGAGACGGTGTGTCGCGTCGCTTTCGACGACGACGGCGGGACGCCACTGCGTCAGTATCGCCCTCCTGACGAGCTTCGCGTGCCATACGCTGACGGGCGCCAGGAGTCTTGTCGGGTCCTCTGCGCTTCGGAGCGGCATCGTAGGTGCACAAGTCGGTTGACTTGGTGCGACGGTTACAGTTATGGCAGGCGGGCTTTGCGCCATCGCAACGTATCTTGCGCGTCCGGCTTGGACATGGGTCAGGGGGAACGGGAAGGGAGAGAAGAAAGAAGAGTTACCATTGCAAGCAAGCGACGTATACGCGCGCGCGGGGTCTTCCCTGTGTTGTGAGAGGTTGATCCGGTGCGAGTTCGATGCGGGGCTTCTCTCTGCGGGATTTTCTTGAGCGGGGTACTGCAGAGGTGGACGGTGTCGGCGAGAGGGGGCGGGAAGAGGCAGGAATGGCAGGGACTATGTGGGCGGCAGGGTCGGGTCGGTGGTCGTACGATGACATGCCAGGAAGAGAATGTGTCGGTGATTCTTTTACAGGCGTCCAGTGGCGCCATGTGCACCTCCATCAATCTCATCCCCTCCTGGGTCTGCAATTCGTTTGAGATTGCCTGGTTGACTTTCTATTTACTTCTCTGACCTGACCGATCTCGACATCATCATGAGAAACCTCTCTTTCCGTCGCCGATGAACACGCCAAAGACTGCCTCGACCAAGTCAAGTCTTATTTCTCGGCACGGCGCAACATCTGCCACACTGGCATACATTCCTCCTCCTTATCCTATATTGATTTTGTTGGGTTGGTCATTCTCTCGGTGGAGCCCTCGCCTAACTCGGCTGCATCTTCATGGCTCTCAACCTACCGTCCAACATCCTTAACGTCAACCCAATTCTCATCGTCGTCTCTTTAGATATCCAACTTTCATGACCAAAGAGGTATCATTCCCATCGTCCCCGGCCGTTTATTGGGATTCTCGCACGTCACGGGTGAGGTTCGTATCATTTAACCCAACGGCAAGTCGAATGCCCAACCCCAGTCATTAGTTTATTTTTCTTGAGTCCATCTTACGATAGACGATGACGACGCGACAGATGCTCAATGTACCATTATGACGGTATCCAACATTTTGAATGGCAATATCCTTGGACCACTTGGGTCCCTACCGGGGGATCTGCGATGGCACGATCTACTGCACACAAATAGCAATCTAACGGAACTCAGGGTCTATGATCGTGAGTGTAAGACCGTACTGGTTCTGTACTATTTTCTACCCTCCGCAGTCTGAGTGAGAGTCTTGTGACACACAAAAGTGCGTGTCGTGATAACACACCTCGTGGTCGTGCTGCCTCGTTAATGTGTTCGCACAAAGTAGGAAACTCGTTAATACAATGACCCATTTCACGTGCTGGTTCATCATGTGTAACGTCGCTCATCATGAAAGCCAGCGTATGACACGTCTCGCCCAGAGGACCGAACTTCGTCCAGCTCACTCTTCGATGCATTGCGATTGAATTTACTGTGCCACTGATGCATGCGATCTGTTCTTCCTATCTGTCGGTCTTGGTAGGCACGATCCCTGCTGTTACGCCAATCAACCTGGTAGTTTCACCGCTGTCTACCCGTTTTCACTTCTCCCCACTCCATTTCGGTGTCCAACCCGCACTCTCGTCCCCGCCGCTGCATACAGCCAAAAAAGAACGTGCTCTCCACAAATCAATAATGGACGAGGTCGCAAACCGAGTCAACTAAAATGGCCCGGTTCGGAAGTTTGTGGGGTGCGGATCACAATGCCCTCTCGATTCTGAAGGACGTTGATCACACTATTCGGGAAAATCCGGAGACAGACATCAGAGGCCTCAATGAGTTTCAACGTTGTTCGAAATCTGAATTGATGTGTGGGCAGAGTATCTCCGAGCCGTAGCTTCCGTCACAGCCCGATGTTAAACAGCATGATGTCAATACGATCTTGACATTTATAGGTCGCAGTCCCCCTGGTCGATACACACATGTCAAACACTCAAGTCAACCTACGGTACCGTGTTCGATGTTCCGGGCCGCAGGCGCGGTACTGGAATTGGTGCGCTCAAGTAAACCATCTAAACGATGCACATGATAAATGTCCACGTGGCAGGTCATCATGGGCATCTAGTCTTGCGATTTCTCATAGTGCTACAATGCTCGAACAGTTATGTTGATCAAACCTGATGCAGATGATGTGGGACAAATATATCAGCCAAGTATTTGTTTTTGCCAACCTCCATCAAGAAACTTATTGGCAGGAAACAGGTTGTTATTTAGTAGAATCTAATGAAGCTGTAAAGCTTTACTTTGTACGCATGATGCGTAAGCTGTGAGGCTTGTATACGAAGTTCTCCGAGTAGTTCTTCGGGGGGATCCTCTTGACAGTCTCCGGTTGACTACGATGAAATGGATGAACCATATGCAAACCAGCAAATATTCAAAAACTTACACATAGTAGTCCCACCCTGGTTCGAACAATGCAATGTCAGCAATAGAATCACCGAAATTAAATACTACAAACCTTGCTTCTCAGCGAAATGAATAGCATCTTCCTTGCTCTTGAATGAGATGCGAGTGCCTTGCATGTAATCCGCGCTAGAACGGGGGTGTATACCGAATCCGAGGCTGAAAAGAGAACTACTCACGAACTGGCCCAACCCATCAACGGATTTTCCCAGCGACCGGCGCCCTGGAGAATATCCCAGTCGATACGCCACCGTTCCGACTTTCCAGAGCCGCTTTGCATGGTATTGCGTGTGGGTTGGTAAATACGCACCGCGCGATGACGAAGCTCGACTGTAGAAGCTCAGTGAATACGGCTATTCCAGTATAGTACCTTGTGAAACGTATACCCGGTGCACCACTAACGACACCAGCGGTGAAAACCTCGCCATGGACGGGTTCTGCAACCTGTGTGTTCTCCGTTTTCCCGACTGTGACTTGTGTTTCGGCGGGCGTGTCTGTGGAAAGGCTACGGGCATACGCCAGCGCATTTGGAGTTGGTCGAGTACGGCAAACGCGAAGGAGCGACATTATGTTGAATGGGTGAACGTCGTTTCAAGTTCGACTATGCTTACACCGCAGTGGCTGTGACACCACCCACAACCACCACATCCCTCATCCCATCGTATGCGCCTCGTTCCCATGGACATTCCCAGCGTAAGAGATAACAATGTATTAATAAGAATGGGCCGCGACGAATTCGCCCGGATTAATCTCATCGTTTATTGCGATGGAGAATCGATCCAGGGTGGTCATCATCGGTGCTGGGTGTGTCGCCTTGCTCCTTCATATTCTCTTCTCATTCGCGTTCTAGCGTCGGAGGGCTGTCATTTGCTATCGCACTCAAATCCAAGCTTGGATTTGGAAACTTTACTGTATGTATCATCCTATCGACTCCACGGCAGTATTCAACCTCCCATGCCAGATATATGAAAAGGCAGATGAAGTAGGCGGTTGCTGGAGAGTGAGTACCTGTCGCGTGTTAATGTTAGGTGATTAACATTGTTCCAGGCCAATACATACCCTGTATGCGCTTTGACCGGCTTCGAATTCGTCTATTCATCGCTCCTAGGGATGCTCCTCTGACGTGGAAATACACTGGTACAGCCTGTCGTCCGACCTCAACCCTTACTGGAACAAATCACACGGTCTCCAGCCGGAAATTCAAGAATATTGGATCGGCCTTGCAAGAAAGTACGAGCTTTACTCTCATCTCGCCTTCAATACCAAAGTGATCGCTGTCGAGTGGAGCGATGTTCACAATCACTATAATATCGTTGCTGAAGATGTTTTGACGGGAGAGAAAGTCATGGACACCGCACAGATCGTCATTTCAGCAGTGGGCGTCTTGGAGATTCCGAGAATCCCGCAAGATATACAAGGCATTGACATTTTCAAGGGAATCTCATTCCATTCCGCGAGGTGGCCCCAGGGGCTGGATCTCCGCCATAGGCGCGTGGCCGTCGTTGGTAACGCATCTTCAGGGTACTTGGCTAGACGGTCTATTTTGGTCGATACATTGACGTGTTAATTAGTGCACAATTTGTCCCTCACCTTGCGGCGGATCCAAGTGTTCATGTTGTCAATTTCATTCGAACTCCCGTTTGGTTTAACACCCGAGTGAGTTTCTCATTCACCGGCATATTCCCGCAGCTACTCATGATTCCAGCCTCATATACCATATTCCGATACAGCCAAATGGGTATTCGCTAACATACCCTTTGTGATGAGGCTCCATCGTGCTTCCATCATGTTCAAGGTGCATAAAATTCCATTTTAATGTAACCACACTTACAAGTAATAACACTCACAGTTTGACTGGCCATCATTGTGGCCTCAGAGTGCGGCAGCACGCGAGAGACACCGTCAAGTGCATCCTATGTCTCATCTCCCATGCCTGAATGATTGATCCTCTTATAGACTTTGCGACAATACATACTCGATAGTACGCCTAGCAAGTACCACGATTACCTGATACCCACACATCGTGAGTCAGGTACAGTGTTCCCGATATATTGGTTCTCATTGTCTCTTAGCTCCTGGGTGCAAACGAACCGGTGAGTAGATTAACCTCGAGCCGATCGCTTACCTACACCCATTTGCAGTGGCCGATAGTGGATACCTTAATAGCCTCAGTTTGCCGAACGTTGCTCTGAACTTTGATGGGATCGATCAGATAGTAGAATATGGCATACTAACGAAAAAAGGTAAGACATCGTGCTCTCTGAGTGTGCGTGAAATGTAATATATTTCTTTGGAAAGGCGAATTGCTGCCTTTTGATGTCATCGTATACGCGACAGGATTCGTAGGGGTTATTCATTTCATATGTTTCGAAGCTCGCTTTGCTGAAGGTATTGTACATCAGGACCAGTATCCACTGCATGTACAAGGGTTGAATGGAACAACTGTTCAAGGATATTTCGATGCCCATGGAGGTCCTACTGGTTACTATGGTACGACCATCCCTGATATTCCGAATTTCTACATGTTGGCGGGTACGTCGCATTTGAAACCCGTCGTGCGGCTCACTCCACTGGTCAACTTAGGTCCCAACACCGGCACGCCGACGTCCACGCTCTTTGTGGAGGAAGTCCAAGTCCGTAATGATCGTCTTGTCGCGGCACGCCATTCACAGTTCAACAGGTCTCCTATGCTCTACAGCTTGTCAAACCAGTGCTTGACGGCCTGGTATCGGCCTTTACTGTCAAGGCCGACGCCACAGACGCATACAATGTCAAACTGCAGGAACGCATCTCGGGCTCTGTGCACACGCAGTGTTACTCCTGGCAACGTACAGGGGGGACCGGCAAGATTTTCAATCCATTTCCTTGGGCAGTCACCTGGTGGTGGTGGTGGCTTCGCCGCCCAAATTGGGCACACTATACTGCGATAGGTGGAGAAAAATGGGTGAGAAAGCGGATGATGGACAAGACGTTCGGCGTGATAAGGCTCTCTGCGTTTGTGCTGCTGTCTCTTGCGTACGCCCGGCGATCGGCGTTGCTGTCGCTATTATATGGAAGGGTAGGTTGTCGTCAATCTCCGTAAGCCGCCGCTCACGGACCTGACAGTTTCAAGTGTTTGGAAAGACATTTTTTTGAACCCTGAAGGTCAGGCACTATCACCCTCGAATTTAGTAATCTCCGCCATGCCAAAGTAATGGGGGTGTGGACTGTATATGCAACTATGCAACATAAATTACAATGATCTTTCACGTGAAGTAGAAATGCAGATGCCAAAGGAACTCATGTATCAAATCCGATAATCCTGCTTACTGGACGTAGCATGATGACGGGATTGTTCTTGACGACGACCTCTTCTGCCACATCATCCATCTCTGAATCGTCTTCATCTACGTCGCTATCAGACTCTCCACCAGCATGTTTTGGCCCAAGCATGCTGACGACCCGGTTGATGTGAGCTTCGGACTGCTTGAAGGAGGGAGGTGCGCGGAGGGAAGCAGCGGCGTCGTAGATCGTCTTGATCACATCGTGGTCAAGCTCAATGTTAAATAAGTCGAGGATGTACCTCCGCACAGGGAGACGATAGCGCTGCGTAGAGATGATATGAAGGGCTCTGAAAAACACCGTTGGAGATGTAAATGCGGGACGGTACTCGGGCCGTGACTTCATTCTAATGCGCGGGGATAAGTCAGGATAAATTGGTCGGCGGAAAGACAGACCTTGCCAGGGAACGCGAGGCAGTGTTTGCGATCACCGTATTGCTCAAATTATCAATCGCAGTGATCACCTCGAGTTCTATCTGCGCAGTAGGTGGAAGTAGACGAAGGTCTGCATCACTCTTGGCTTCAACTGGTTCCCAAGCGGGGAGCTTGGACAAAGGAATGAGTGGCTAACTTTACATATACATATAGTACATACCGAGATGAAGCGATCTAAATCCACTGGTATACATAATCCAGTAGGAAGACCGAGTGGTGATAGCGTGGCCTCCCATCTGTAATCATCTAGTATTTCGGCACCTTGTGTCGTCGAAGATATCAATCCCAAAACGAAGAAACATGTTCTATAAGCTGTTTCAGTAGTTTGTTGTTATTTTCGTCCCTCCAGCTCACCCTCGTACGGAAGGTATGAGAGAGTGCTCCGCAATGTCGAGAATTGAAGGAATGACGTCTTCCTCTTCAAGGAATGGCAAGCCACCTTCGGTGGCGCCAACATTGCCCTACGCATATGTGAATCAAGGATCGCTGCAAAACCACGTCTAAAACGACCCACTACTGCCCAAAGAATGCTTTTTAATTTCAGGATGAGTTCGAGATCCTCACTTTCAAGGCCATGTTGCCGAATAAAATGAGAGAACTCTGCAAAGTGGCCTTTTTCGCTCAAGACTTGACAACCAAGCTCGGTCTTGGACATTTCCCCGTAAAAATGAGGTGGGACGACACCATCGAATGCTCTGTCATGAATTACTTAGACTTGGAGCTGGAACAGAAATACAGTACTTGCAGAACGTCTTCGTCATCCTCTGCAGCTTCAGAGCTGAACACTTTAGCCAGAAAGATCTCCACTTGGACGACATAATAAGTATTCCGTTCCTTACAAAACTATGGTTAGTAATAGGTTGAACAAGGAAACCGCTCTCACATGGAACCACATATCCATTTCTCTGTCAATGTAACCAGCATTGTAGAGATATCGGAACCCCATTGGGGTGGACATGAATCTGGCAGAGCAATGTCAATTCAATCAATGCAGACTCGGGTCTGAAGCTAACTTCAATAGCAGAGGATGTCCTATTTCACCGAGATGATCCATCGTCGGCTGCATTTCTACAACAAGCTGGAGCACTTCCATAGCGTCGCATGCCTCCTCAAGAAACTGGATGGCCATCTCACAGACTTCCGGAGAAGGGTCATAGAGTTGTGTTAGTAGAAGACGCAAGCTCCACGAGACTGGGCTTAGAGAATTCCGGATGAGCTCGCCAAGGTGACTCGTGGCAAATAGTCGAATGTGGACATCTTCAGAAGTCAGAGCTTTTGAAAGCACTACACGAGTGTGTCCGTCACTATGTCCATCATATGAGTTTCATGGGAACAAAAAAGTGTGAATACATACGCAGTGTAATCCAGGTTCGTGATCACCGCAGTTATGAGGTCTTCACGATTTCGGAGCTCGCTAAGGTGGTAGAAAGCCGTAAAGATCTTTGACTTCTCCATGAGCCTATGAGACGCGTTAATAATGATTTTATGTAGATGCCACTAACATACTCGAGTCCATCCGGATGCTTGCTGAGAGTACCAAGCATTTCAAAGTACCCATAAGTCAGAGTGTCGGATATCCGTGCCTTAGAGAAGATGGGGTCAGATTCGGGCATGCCATTGAACTGTCGTTCAAGTTCAGCATGGTGAAGTTAGAATGATGTCCTTACACACCGGATCAAGCTGGGCAAAACTCTTCACAATCTGATTGAGAAAATCGTCCTCTGTCATAAGAAAGCGAACACCGTCGGAGCTTGCAAGAAGTGTAGTGAGCAGATTGCACCCCAATCGAACCCATCGGAAATTAGTCTGTTGAACATCGACTGAATCAGCAGAGATTAAGAATGTCCTGCTAACTCACCTGTTTGCGCGGAAGATCTGAAAAACGATGCGAAAATGGGTGAAAGAAGGACATTAGGCGACGCATAAAACGTGAAACTTTGATAGCTTCCTCCAGCCGTTTAGGATTTAGGAGTGGCCCATCAATCAATTCCTGGAGTATGTCAAAGTTCCACTTCGTGTTGTCTTTGGTGAGCATGACCTAGAGGGCATTGTTACAAAACTAGCGCTTGCATTTATTCATGATGCTGTTTACCTGAGTTTCGAGCAAGCAAGATTGGAACGTCTTGTCGTCCATTTGCATACCCATCTTGATCTTGCTTTGTTCAACTTGACGTTGTCCCCGACGGACCGCGTCCTCCGCAGAGTTGGCTCTAAATAGGAGCATCGTTACGAGAAAGGTGTACGGGATCGAAGAGTGGCTAACCTAGGTCTCGTACTCTTGACATTGGGCTGCAACCTCGCACGATTACGGTTAAAACTATCAATCGCAGCCATCGCTGACGTTCCGATAATTCTATGTTCCTCGCCATTGTAATCTGATGCAAGATTAAAGACGCGGGGAACGGCCTGTATGTTTGCCGCAATGCTTAACGGCAATACTCTATTTGCCATTTGCATGACTTCTGCCATAAGCAGAGTGGCCTTTCTGGATAGGCCGGATCCAATGGTGCTCTCTTCTAACATGCAGGTCAGTGCCTAATAGCAACATTAGAGTGATACCTGAAGAAGTGAAGTGTTAATTACATCTAGCAAACCCGCGTTTGTGAATATCAGAATGAGGAGTGCGATGTATTGATCAGTCAGCTTCAGCGCTTCAGGCGGTCGTTCCGGCGACTTGTTTTCACCGACGCGTTCAGGCAAATTCCGTGGTTTACGGTACACTACAAGACGCGATATTGGATTTCACAGAATAATCGTCAGACCACTCACTTGTCAAACGACGTCCATCAATGAAGGTCTTGTACCATTCAGGAGCTTTGATATTAAGAAGATCGAAGAACATGTCGAGAACAATTTCCTAGATTTCCCATGAGTACTACTCGGACTCCCGTAGGGAATATTGATGTACCCTCGTGTCAAGAGAAGGTATGCGTAGTGTGTTTACAATGGATTTGATAGCCCTCTGATCCTCCATACAGAAATACATTAGTCCTGACCGATTGTCAGCCGTGAGAGGAACAAGAATCTGTAGTACAGACCACTCCAAGTCCGTAGCATGAGCTCGATGACTTTTGTGCAGCTTCTCATGCGTTCTGCGTGGTCCGCCCCCCGTCCATAGGCATCAGTTACCGCCAACAGTGCAATCTTGCGGAGGTATTTTGAGGGGGAATAAGGATCATAGTCCCGGAACATACCTCGACGTCGATACCCAATCTCAGGTAAGCACGAGTGCGTGGCGAGTCGATAATATGAAGGAACGTGGCTGCAAGAATTGGACCTATCTCGACTGGACCTTCGCCAAGAGCGTGAAGGAGAAATCGAACACCGCCTGTCCTCGCAACCAGGTCGATATCAAGCAAACCTATCGTCGACGATGCAGTTAGGGCGTGACAATAACTCACTTACAATCGTGACGAACTCATTTCGGCCAACGTTTGGACGCATATCTGCCTAAATGGATCCTCTGCATGCTCGGCAACGGCAACAAATGCCCGCATGATTGGCTCCGACAATGGTAGGTTCGATCCAGCGTTTGCCCGTCTGTCACGTTTTTCGGATACAATATCAACCACAGCGCGAAGGAGCTTGATCACTTGTTCTCTCTCAACAGCGTGTTTGTTGTCTCGCGCCAGTGATCTAGAGAAAGTTTACAAACAAAACTGAATCACGAAAAAACAACACGACTTCACAATGAACCACTCCAAGGGTTGATGGTGCAAGTCTTCTACGGAGGCAGCATCAACCAGTGAGTGTCGGACAAGCCTGTACGCCGCTGCGCGACAATGCTTTGAAGATTTGTCGGCAAGGCACGGTATCACACTTGTACGCGTTGTGAGCGAGTGCGTTCTGTATGCGAGACAGGCAAAAATAAAACTGACGCTTGGACCACCTCAGACACGTTCAACTCGTAACGAACGCGAAGATTGCGTTGTAGGAGATTGACAAGTCTGTTCATGATGTCGATACGCGCTTTGTCGAGTTCAGGGTTCGTGGGGCTGGTAGAAGACAACGCTGCCGCTGGAGTGGATGATCCTGAGCGAGAGGTAGTGACGAGCGATTTGAGATAGGAATTTGCCTGGTTCAATGCGGTACGGAAGTCATCTGAGAGAGTTTTTGGATCGAGCTAAATCGTCATTCGGAGAAGTAGTACCTCGATCTTTGTCGTCGCTGTCTGCTCTGAAGCGGATGTTGGAAGGCGGTGCTTGACCCGCAAATTTGCGTTTTGTAGTAGGGACAACGCCATTCCTTTTCCGTTTGCCACGTGCTTCTTGAAGGGGACCCGGTGAGCGATGAAACAGAGTACGAGCTGAGACAGAGCGCACCTTGTTCGATTCTCTTGGTGAGTATCTCTATCTCGTTTGTGGCCATCTCCAGCTCCGACTCGACTTGCATGCGCATCGTGTCCTTGTGAGATCAGGTTCAGCGTGGCTCTATAGGACAAATAATGAGCCTGTACGGTGATGGGAAGCTTGAGGAATTTCTCGGCTCCTTCTTTGATGCGGTTCTCCCTCTCGAAGAGAGATATGAGCGCCTCCAGCTGCTTTTGCGTTCGTGACAGTTGCAGCTGTGCAGTGCATATATGCGCACCTGATCATCGGCTTGTCTGTTGGAATTATCCGTCTCTTGCGATGCGCTGTTGGAAGTCAATGCAGTAGACTGGGACGAGAAGGAGACGTTCGACTGATGCGCGGGGGGGGCACCCGACGATTCATGCACGTCATTGTTCGCTGGCATGAGCAAAGTCACAAACATAGACGAGACCGAGTTTCGCTAACAGAAGGGATCACATGACTCGGCATATCCCGTATAACCGTAACATTAAGGTTCAAGCCACACTCTTCAATACACACTATCTCAAATCCTAACGCCCTGCGCTCGACAAACGCTTCAAAATGGGTGCGTCCGCGTCCGACCCACTCCCAATGCGAATGTGCTGACCGTCGTCCCAGTTCGCTACGCTGCCGCCGCTCTCGCCACAAACCCTGAGAAATGTCGGTTGTACTATCCTCGTCATCTGACAATGATCTCACTTTCTTACAGCTGCTCGGGCCCGCGGCGAGTACCTGCGCACACACTTCAAGAACATGCGTGAGGTTGCAGCTGCCCTCTCAGGTGCGGCCACGATGAGCGCGTGCATCGTACAAACTGACCGCATCTGTCAGGTATGAAATTGACCAAGGCTTACACTTACCTCGGCGATGTCCTGGAACACAAGCAAGCCGTTCCCTTCCGTCGTTTCTCCGGCGGTGTCGGGCGTGCTAGCCAAGCCAAGCAATTCGGGACGACCCAAGGTTAGTTTCTTGGCGCGATGTGGTCACATCCAACACGCTATTGCAGGTCGCTGGCCCGAGAAATCTGTCAAATTCATCACCCGTCTCTTGAAAAATGCCGAGGCCAATGCTGACGCCAAGAGCTTAGAACTCGAGGAACTTGTCATCAAAAACATTGTTGTTCAGCAGGCACCCGTACGTCTACCCACCCATCACCCTATCACCATATTTAGTCACGACATTTTCCCCTAGAAAACTCGTCGTCGCACGTACCGTGCACATGGCCGCATCAACCCCTATCAGGGTCACCCTTGCCATGTTGAAATAATCCTAAGTGTCTCGGGTGAGGAGGTGGAGCGTAGCAAGGACAAGGACGCGGTTGTCGCTTCCTCCCTTTCATCATTGAACCGACGTCAGGTCGCAAGGAGACGAATCGAGGCCGCTCGTGGATGATTCCACTCACCCAGCTCGATATGTCAGGATGTGGCATGTTGTTATGTACGCTAACATGCATATATGCTATGGCATCAAACACAATTTCCACATATATTGCATTCCATTGAATAAAGAAGATAACGAGTGTGTAATCATACGATCATTTAAAAGATAAAGATATTATCGAAGAAACACTTGATCAAGGAGCGACCGTGTAAAGGAATGACGTGGTTGAAAATTGTTTGTTTTATGGGCTGTTCCGGTCTTCATAGTTGGCGACTGCGGAAGTTACAGGTTGACTTGGGCTTGGCGGTTGCAGTTGACGTACCAATTATCATAAATCTTCTTCTCCCACTCCATTTCGGTACCAGCAAGGTATTCAGATAAAACATGTTCCAGCCAATCACAAATATAGTCGACGCGCCGGATTTTGAATGGGGCATGACATTTCTCCATCACTACAAAGGGGCTGTCAGTATCTCCCGAACGCGGAACAGGTAGGGAACTGACTCCTAACGGCCCACGTTATGGGACGGTAGCGTTTCAGGTTAATCAGACGTGTCCCCGGATATGCTGGATGCTGATCGTACGGTCCAGACCCACACCCACGCGCAACCTCTCGGATGAAGAGCACTGTCATGGTCAGGCACGTCTAAATGTTAAGGGGGAGAACTCACTCATTCCGGGGAGAGCAGGGCGACAACAGCTCTGCAAGACTTGTTTATAACCCACCATATGATGGTTCCCCCCTGTGTAAAAATCCCTCAACATAGCCTTTATTCGTTCATGAGTTGGACTGAGCTTCAATTTCTGCGAGCGGGTCGGAAAAAGATCCATTGCAACCATAAAGGTACATACCGTGATAAAAGGAAGTACAGTTGGGCGGTCACAAGCGAGTGCAATCAAACAGGAGGCTGAGTAATTGCGAAGTTCGTGACATTTCTGTCCTTGTGTCAACTGTCCGCAACCGATCCATCAAAGAAAAAAAGCTTACATTTGCCAGCTCTAGGAAAAATTCCGTCAGCTCAGTTCGTATTTGCACCGATTCGGCGGTTCCAATACTGTTCATGACAAAACGATGTACAGCTCTTTCATATGCCATGAAAATTTCAACTCTTCTGGCAATCTCCGACGTGGGTGCTTTGCCGTCACCGTTCCTAGTCATCAGGTACCGAACCGCGTCTTCAGGTTCAAAGGCACGATACTTTTCCCATAACAAAAGTGTCAACTGAAGTGCCAGCATGGCATGTCCCCCAGGAGAATGGAAATGCTCGAGTTCGACTCTGGAGAAATCGTGTCTCATCATTGATTTTTTCTCCCGCGGTTCCCAGGTACTGGTAAGTGTCTCTTGTCGGTATTTTGCTTCCGCACGGGCAATTGTTTTCTCTTTTCTGAGTCCCCGCGACTTTTCGCCTGCGCAAGCACGTTGCTGCAACGAATAAATCAACTTAAAAGAAGCCTCTTGTGGTAAGTCTTGACCCAAGCGGGAATGGGCAAACTGAGTTAAAAGAGCCAGTACCTCTACATCCTCCTCTCGCCAGTGAAGGTCCACCCAGAAGTAGAGGAGCTTTGCGATGCGCATCTTGATCTGCATTGATTGTGACTGTGTCATGGAAGGTGATTTTTCGTCGTATCGGGCGGCGAGAACCTCGAATGTCTCCGTAGGATTTGAGAAAAAGCGAAAGCACAAGAAAAAGACATCGATAATCTCCAAATCACTATCGGCGTCGGGGGACGACATGTACCGCACGAGGGCCTTGAGAGATGCAAGCTGAGCGAGCCCACTGCGATCTTTACACAGTTCAGAATCGTCTTCAGGGTGGGGAATCTTTTCAACGGTCGGATCGATGACAACGGGAAACTGTACCAACGAATTACGGATATTGACGGAAACATACACATAACCAGAGCTTAGCTCTTCCGAATCGCTGTTGACCAAGGTGCTAGAACCGGTAGAGCAAGTACCGGTCGAATCCAGACACGATGGCTTTTCTTTCAGTCTGCGGGAAAGGGGACCGAGAAACGCAGAAAATTTGGACTTTGGTGATCGATCGAGAGTGTCCGTGGAGTTCGACGCGATGGCGTCTGCATTCACATTGTGCTGGTAACCCTCCATGGAGGAATGCGAGAGTGAAGGGGAAGACTCCGATTCGCCCGTGACAGGAGGTGGATCGCCCTCGACTGGGATTTGGGGTAAAGGCTTCAACCGCGCTACTTCGTAGGCCGCTGTAGTCAAGAAGGCCCTGAGACTGGACATTGTCATATCGAGCAACTGCATGGCGATGTGAATCGCCTCGCGACGTGACGACGATCGGCCATGCTGCGGTACACGGTTAACACAACCCAGGAACATGTCCCTCGAAAAGTTGACGGCGCCAAATGCGAGATGATATTTTGGACTGGTGTGTATATGGTCAGGAAGGTGGGCCATGGAATGCAAGATCGCATCGATGCAGTGAGAAAACACGGGTGCCAGGGCGCGTAATGCATCTGTATCTTGTGATTCGGGAATTTTGCAAAGGAGCGAAAATGGAACCAAGATGGCGGGGAATGTTCTTTCCAGATCGAACCTAGGGAGCCTGGTACCAACCTCGATGAAAGCTGTCATGGGGGGCGCAGGCTCATCGCTATAGGCGCTCTCCGGTTTCGCAACGGGAGCAAGCGAGACTGGCTTTGGACGTGCGACTCGCCCGCGAGCCAGAGAACGAGAGGGGTACGTTGAAGCCATCATTGCTTGCGATCGATGGGGGAGTATGCCATATATTCGAGTCCACTGCCATTGTGAGCTTGGTTTGGTGCCAAGTGTGGACTGGGTGGAAATTTACCCGCGATGGCCATCCTCGACAACAACGGTGGCGAATTTGACGCCCAGCAACTCTTGGACACTATTCAAGAATTGTCGGAACAGCTCGCGCAAAACAGGGCACTATCTATAACGCTCCATTCGTCTACGGGGTCTGTCAAGGTGTGTGGCCCGATAATTGGCACTGTGGGACAAGTCGACGTGCGCAGGCACAGGCTGCTCATTCTCAGACGGGCTTTGTATTGAGGAGGTGGGTCTCAGATGTGGACGACCGAATATGCGAGCACTGACTGCCTATAGGTACAACCTCGACAAGCCTCAAGGTATTTTCGAGAACCAAGACGGAGACTGCTAACTCATGCCAAGCGACTACAAGACGTGTACGATGCTGAGCTGGAACGTATGAATGCGTCGCTCATGGCAGAGAACCAGAGTCTGTTGCACGACAACAAACAGCTGGGTGCGCTGATCAAAGAGTACGAACAAACGCTGGAGAGCGTGATGAGCTCGTTCCGCACCAAGGCTGTACGTCATTTTCGCGCCAGTCGAGCATCGGTCGCTGAGGGAGGATTGTAGCGGGATGTCCAAGAACACGAACTCGCACTGATTCGAGAATATGAAGCAAGACTGCTTGCCAAAGAGTCCGAGAACCTGCTTCGGGTGCTGTCGACGACGACGACAGAGTCGATTTCCCTGGGTCGCATATCAGCGACGCTGCGTTCGCTGTTGCGAGTGCTAAACGGCGAGGACGTGTCCCGCCCGGAAAGCCGGTCGGACGATCTAGACTTTGAACAGAAAGAGGAGGAGGACTGGGCGATGGAGCGCGAGTGCGAGCTGTCGCGTCTGGAGCTAGAAAACGCGGTGCTGAGACGACTGCTCGGGCTAGATGTGCGAGAGCCCGAGTTGTTGGGCAGGACGGGGGGCAGCGCGGTCGTGCCGATTCCGCGCCAGAGTGAGGGGAAGAAGATGCTGGGTGGGGCGCCGGGGACGGTTGGCCCTTACGGGACGTACAAGCGAAGGGGTTAATCACGGGTAATAATATCAGGAACGACTTGAAATTTACTGTAAAAACATGCAAGCGAACCGCGACGACGTGCTCGACGAGCTCGTCGACGGCGAGTGGACAAAGGCGAGTGGACCGCAATCCAACGCCGCTGTGATCCGACGACGACGACCATCTCTGATACCGTTACTGCCTCCTTTCCAGCTTTACAACCATTACAATCACCACCGTCACCACCACTACCACCACCACCGTCCCACAACGTCGCCACCAGCCGACATGCACCCAGCCAAACTCAAGGCCAAAGAGCGTGTCGCATCGGCATTCGGACACAGACACGGCCACAGTAAGTTGCTATTTTTCTCTCTCCGTTTCAAGTCTGCGCGGCGGCTGTTGCCTAGTGTGGGGGGCCACGCAGGCCGTGACGACAACGCCAACGCCCACTATCTCAGATCCTAGTTTCCCCGCATCTCACTCAGCTTTTAAAGATTCAGACTTCCATGGCTCCGTCTCCCCAGATTCGTCCCCCTCGACGGTCGCTTACGACGCTTCTTCGCACTCGCACTTTTCTCAATACTCGTCGTCTCTTCCGTCCAGGAACCGTACTAGTCTGCTCTCTGCTGCATCTGACGCTCTTGGTCTCCGCAAGAAAATGGGTTCCGTCTCGCGGAAGAAGCCAGCCTATCGTTCCCTACCTCACGCGAGCAATATCATGCCCGGTGTCATCGAGATAAACGCCCTCAACAACACGACCATTACCTCAACAACCGGTGCTCACACAGACCACGAGCACGAGGAGCGTGAGCGTCTCCGCGATGCAGCTGCGCAGTCGATTGGCCTCGGTCCAGAGCTTCTCCCCTCGTCCAAGTCCGAAAGTCGCTCATCCACCCACTCCCTTCAAATTCCACCCCAACCTGCCCGGCTACCACCGTTTCCTACAACCCTAGCAGCTCTCCGCCCCTTTACCGATCTCTCCGCCACATTCCCAAAGTTTACTCCACCATCCTCATTGCTTCTCTACGCGCTCGCGAAACAGTGGAAACCTCGTACAATCGTGCTTACTTCGCACTCTGCTAGTCACAAGACCCACGTCCATTTGTTTAAAGCAGCCGCAAAGGACGAGAAGGAGCTCGAGAGATTAGAAGTCACCCAAGATAGCGTCATTTTCGTCTCAGAGGACGACGTCGGCGGGCGAGGTAACGTAGTAAAAATTGCTGGCAACGACGTTTCTTCCAAGCGGAGTGGGGCTTTTGGCGACGAGAATATGCGTGCTATGTGGTTTCTGCAGATAACGGACTCCGCGGAGTCGCAACGTTGGATTGCGGCCATCAAGAATGCGGTATTAACCCAGAGGTGTGGCTCTCAGACTTTGCGGCTGTCACAAGTTTAACAGGTGCTGCAGGGCTGTGCGTGCTGGTCTCGATATTCCCGTCCGGACGCGTGAGGGGAATGAGCCAAGGGGAGACATGGACGTCATGCTCTCGATGCATCTGCAAGGAATTTTATCGCCACACCCGACCAAACCCTCGATTGCGAATCCGTCCCCGTCTCCGCCTATGGTGGCCTCTCCGTCCCCTCCACCGTCGCTTCATTCTCTCAAGTTGAACATCCCGACATCCCCGTCACCCAAGGGGATTTTCTCGGGGACGCGGCCCCGCTCACCTTCTGTTGAAGGTTCACCCACCCTTACCTATCCACCTGGACATTCCGAAGACTCTTTTGGAGCGGTCGGCAGCAGCCTTCTCACCATGCTCCACACTAAGCCTTCCATTGATTCGACCTCTTCGCCTTCTCACTCGCTTCCTTTACCACTCTCACATGTTCCGAGACAAGGTTCACCTGCTCCGAGTTTACGATCAACCAATGCACCAGTCGTCATCACCGCATCGGATTTAAAGATATCAAAAGAGCGCGATATGCCAGATCCGTCTAATGTCGTTCCGGAAGCCAGTTCTTCTGGTTCGCTCCTAGATTCAAATACCCTATCTACTCCCTCTATCTCGCATCAAGGCGCATTGACAGTGTCTCTTCAGCCCCCTCCCAGGAAATACAAGCCTGTCGCGACCATTCCTACTGAATTTTCACACGAGCAACACGGAATGTACAAGCAAACTGGTGGTAATCGCAGTGTTGCAGGGAACTTTGGGATTCCGTCCATGGGTTCCGGTGATGTCACGCCAAGAGAGCCTTCTCCCGTACCCCCCGACTCAGGGGCCTTCTCTCTGAATTCAAATCCTTGTCCTGCCGAAGCGTCTGCTCCCGACGAGCACGAACAAGCGACACCGACTCCGGTGGGAAGTGTCGATTCTTCACCGACTGTTGGAGTGCCCGTACCGACGGACAGGCTTTTGCGCAGCAGTGCTATCACCAAACGATGGTCTCGCCAAGGCATCCCCCTTCCAAAGCAGCTTACGCCACCTTCTGGGCCTCCGCCTTCCATTCCATCGTCACCAGAGAAGCAGCACCGCACCTCCGTCGAATCGGGCGCATCTATACCGGTTATTTACGCCGTTGACCGTTCCCCGAGTAGTTCATCTTCTAATGTTCACTCTCACACCCGAGTCAGTCTTCGAAGTGGAACCTCATCACTATCACCTACTTTTTGGAAACGTGCCTCTGTCGCCTCCACGTGCAGCGTTAGTTCAAAAAGCACCTTCGCTTCCCAGGGTCAACAGTTCGAATTTCATCCTTCATTGGGATCGGTTGTCGACAAAGGAACATCATCGAGACCGATGTCACTATCAGTCGTCGGCTCTTCGCCCGTGGCGTATATTGGAACAAGTAAACGACGCTCAATGCCGCCACCTCGACCTGCACCCAATTTTGCCCCTCCTCCCGCCCCGGTTCAGGAAATGACGGCAGGACCTTCTTCGATAATGCCCACTGCTGCACCACAAAAGTCTTTCAGATACACTGTTGCGCAACGCGCTATGCGGCTCTCTCTGACCTCGCCCAAACCGCCCCCTTCGACCGCACTCCCTCCTCGACCCGACGAAGTAATACATCTTCAGGGCCATCGCCGAAGTTCCAGTTCTGGCACGACGGATTTTTATTCGACTTCGACTTCTGTACCATCATCACGTCCAAGTTCAGCGCTGTCAGGGAACTCCAGTTCCGCCCAACTTTCTACTTCTCTCCCGAGGAGCCTATCCATCCGGCAACGTCTGCGTATTTTGAGCACACCTCCTACTTCACTTCCTCCCGTCCCATCTCATTCACCCTCGACGCCTTCAGCGCAATTCAGTACGCTGGACCTCAGTGACGATAACGACGACGATCCTCCCACGCCTTATTTACAGTCTCCCCAGCCATTTGGGCTCGGCGAGCATATCATTACGGTGCAAAACGACCCGAGCTTCCTTCAGCTCTCTTCCCCCGTCACGCCGACGATACCCAAGCCTCCGCCTCGTAGCCCATTCCGGCCGGTGCCGTCGCCGCCGAGCACGGCGAATAGCTTGAGAACACCGCCATTAGAATTGGATCGTGATTTTGTATCCCTTTCCCCTCCCCCTAGAAGGGGCTCCAAGCCCCACGTAGTCCCGGTGACGCGTCCAGAAAGACTCGAGGTGGAAAGGTCTAGGTCTACGCAACGAGAAGAAAGTAAATTGGCTGCACTCTCCCAACGTGGATCCGTAGTTTCGCTTGGTTTTGTAACGACAGGATAGTTGTACCATGTACTTCACTGCTAATTTCTTGCATTTTGGAAATCCATCTCGAGGAGCGTCAACGGAAATGCAGTACAACGTGAAATTTGAAAAGATGAATAGTTTTTACAGAGCGTGATACATCATGCAAAGTTATTCTCCACATCTGCGCTATCTTCGCCCTGCTCCAAGTTCGCGAACTGAATAATTTTAAATGATCCATAAACGATATGTTGGGTCAAGAACAGAGTCATTACTCACAGTCAAGAATGCTGCAGGCCTATGCTCCTCCGCCCAGAAGAGTAATGGTGTGTCCAGTACCATACTGTACGGCAAGTTGGACGACCAAAGCTGGGTGAGGCCGATACCGTAATTCCAGACCTTGCCCTCGGGTACCAGTGTCATGCCAAAGATACGATCCGACAGCAAAAGCTGGACGCGCTCGGACATGTTGGGATTGAAACCCGGCGGGTTCGCAGAATTGTCCATATTTTTGCGACCCCACTCAAATCCAGCGACAGTCAACGAATGAGCAGACAAGGAGACGGATCCAGGCGTGAACGAAGCCGCAATACAAATCGTCGATGATCCAAATTCAGGATGATCCGCCATGAGCTTCGCTTGTGTAGTGACATCGGTTGGCGAAAGATGGTTGAGCTCGAGCGCTTGTGTCTTGACCCATCCCAGAGGCTCAAGGTCTTTCAGTAAGAAATCATCCTTGGGAAGCTGAGCCGGAAGTTCGACGTTGTTGTTGCTGCCCCGTTGTGGTACCCAAGCTACTGCCTTGATCTCCTTGACCTGTTTGTTGTCCGGTGGGGAAGCACCGTACATGAAAGCAGCAACCTGAGTCCGCAAATCCGCAGCCGCAATGAAAGCACGAAGGACGTTCTTGGGTAGCACGTAAGTATAGGAAGCAGCATCGTCTTTCACGTCGTCGTTGGATACGTAGATATGTTGGAGACGAAGTGGCAAGTGTGTCGCGGAGATAGCACGGACGCGCCAGTCAGATTTACTGCTGAATACCTGCTGCTCATAGCTCGTTGCTGCGGATGCATCATGTTACTTAACGTAGCCATCAAATTACCAGGATTCGCTTACTTGTGACCGTCTGGATGGTGTCACCATGAATATTGGTCGTTTGACTGACATCAAAGTCAGAGAACGTTCAACAGCTGCGAGTGGTAACTCACGTCTGAACAGCCGTAACCTGCCCCTGGGCTTCGCTGCTCTTCTCCAATTCCGCCATTTGTTGGCGCTGTACAGACGGCGCAACAATCTCTTGTCCGAGAATAATATCACGGATCTCACTGGCCGTCAACGACGCAATATTGACGCTGTTGCGCTTGCCGAAGTCCTTTTCAAAAGATCAATGCATGCGACATCAACAAGGTAACTGTTCCGCTCACAGCCAGAATGAGGTCCTTCATGGCAACCTCAACCTTGATCCATTCGTCATCTGTCAACGTAGGCCAAACGAAATGCGGTTCCGTAATCGTGGACTTGTCAGGGTGAAGAATAATTTTCGCTTTTTCGTTGTTGACATGCAGCCCACGTAAGAGGAGAATCAGACGAGAGAAAGCAGTGTAGCTCGAGATGGATTTCAACCAGTCATCTATTGGAAAGATGTAAGAAGGTAAGTACTGTCAACGGGTGTCGACATACCGTATAGACTGAAGAGCACCATCTGAGGTTGAGTAGCGCGCTAACGGGAAATTTATGTTTAGCTCAAAGGCAGTCCGAGCGACCTGAATGACTTACGAGGATCAAATCACCGAATTTTTCCATCTTCATACATGCTTGGAAGGGAAGCTGCAGCTCGCTACCCTTGATGACGATGTTTGGGAAGTCCAGCAAATGCACCTCAAGAGGATCTGAACGACGACATAACCAACAAAACCCGCGGGAATGGCGAACCATACTCACCCAACATTCCTTTGCGAGTAACAATCACTTGCTTAGGCTGTTCCTCAACTGGCAAAGAGCGAACCAAAGCAGCGACTTCTTCGGCTGTCTTCCATTTCGCAAGCTGTCCCAGGCGCTTTTGACCCGCCCAAACGCTAGTGTGGATGATTTTCAAGAACAGTTGCCCAGATCGTGGGTTAAAGATGAAAATGGCACCGTCTAAGTGATAAATTATGTCGTCGCCGCACTGAAAATAAGGACAGAGAACTTACTGATCGGTTTAGTGGTCAAGTTACCTTCAAAGGTCTTGTGAATCGTGACGCGGTAGACGTTTGTATCATCGACGAACCCTACATCAATGGTGAGCAGTGCGACATACCAAATCTAATGCGCGTACAGATAATCTGATTCGAGAACAGTTCTGAATAGTTCTGACTGTTCAAATATGGTTCCGTTGGTTCTGATGAGTAAAGCTGGAGACCTTTGCGTATGCGCTCGCGTAACACATGGCAGGCTGGATTTGCTTTCATGATCTTGGCCATAGCCTGCTGAATGAGGGGCTTCATGCCGGGGAACCAGTTACCGTACGCCGACCATAAATTATATGCCAGGTCCATGCCGATCATGACACCAGTAGGAGATGGGTAAATGCTCATCGAATCTGATACCTGGATAATGCGTGAGATTCGGAAACCCAGTTACTTGGTTATAACTACTTACGTAGTCCAAGAACTTTGCTCGAGTATACCGCTCGATATCATGAGAATCGAAATCGCCCCACCGGAGCTGTACGTCAATCCAGTACTTGTTGCTCGTAGTGCCGTCCAATACATCCTTGTTCTGTACCAAGTAATGAGTATTTACGTAGGAATTGTCCAGAGGGGACTCACATCGGTCACAAGGGATGGGCGGGTGATATTCCACTTGTAGGCAGAGAACAACAAAATGTCGGCACATGATGAGTTCATCTTATAGCTCTTTCGAGGGTGGATTGTTTCCTTCTGGACTGTCTCGATCTGTAGAGGTTCGAGCTCTTGGTCAAATACTTGACACAAGTCCATGACCACACTCTCGTGAACTACAGAACCCCGTTAGGATAAACCAACCCTAAAGGTGCAGCACGACGTAAACTCACTCTTCTGCCACAAATGAGCACGGAAGATCTGGATTAAGCTAATCTTGAGTGTAGGAATTTTGCCGTGCATGAAGATGCCGGTCAAGTCAAGCTGGACCTGGAAACCGACGTATACATTGGCGCGATTGATCGTCGGGCTCCACCATAGAGTGAATCGACGATTGGGAATTTGGTTGAGACCAGACCGTTGAGCATTTGTAAGCTTCTTGTATCGCATAGATTCCTCGAAGCCAGACGCTTTCTCCCAGAAGAGACCTTCCCAGGTGGGGAAGTAGGTGCCTTTAAACAATGTATGTTCCAAAATTCCTTCGACACCGCCAAGAGCGGCGATAACATCAACCCTGTAATTGTTAAGCTGCCATAATTTTCCGTCATGTCTCTGCGACGTCCACCAGAAAGGATTGCTACGAAGAATAAGTCGACTGTAAGCAATAGAAAGGAAGCAACGCACTGTTTCAGCAATTGGTATTGCTTCCAGTCCGTACGCACACGCCAACCTCGATCATAAGCTAAACTTTAGGACAGCCGTCAACACAAACCGAGACGGTGATGCTGCTGGCTTACGTGTGCCGATCCTTCTGGAATAACGTGTTGATGCGAGGAATACCTCTGTCCCAGCTATCCTCAAGATCCTCAAGGGTCAAACGACGGTTTTGTGCATTCGCCTCCTTTCGTTTCATAGAATATTCCGACCATACACGGGCAGAATCCAAGAACTCGGCTTCCCACGGTTGGAGATAGCGGTACAAGTTCGGAATCAGTTGATCTTCCTCGTGAGACATACCAGCACGGAAGTGCGTGACCCCAACGTCAGTCTGCTTCGACCAACGGAGATCACTTTGGGGGATCAGAACATGACCCATAGACAGCATTCCAAGACCACCGAGTTCCTTGGGTGTGTAGAATACGACCGGGGGGAAACGTGAAGGCATTTTACTGTTCAGGCCGATTTTAACCCGAGTTTGAATCTTGTTCTCTGCTTTCACCAACGCGTCAAGTAACTCGTTCGTATGGATGACTGCTTCTCGATAATATGTCATGAGACCAATAAGGGCAGTGTTCCACTTGTTAACAATTTTGGAGAAAGTTGTGGATCCGGAACTCATCAATACTTGTCGAATACGATTATTGAACTGTTGGACACCTATGATAGAGCCGAGTTGAGTACCCCAGAAAAGGCATTAAAGAAAACACGGCGCACCATCGTCTGAGACACGAAGGAAGGCTTGCGCGGTACGCTCTTTCGTCTGTTCATTTGTGAGGTTCCAGACCGCATCCTTCAACGAGAACTGCTCCCCGCCCATAGTCCTAATCTTTGGCAAAATGCGGACCTCAAATCCAGACATGGAGAACAAGAGTTGAGGATTATTCTGAGAATAGACACTGACAAATGTGTCCTCCCATTCGATTGTCGTCAGAGACCTCGGCAAACTCTGCTTCACGTTCCAGAAGACGGCTCTGCCAAGATTGACGTCGTGCTTGATGAGTCTCATTCGACAGTCGCGGGGCCAACAACGTTTATTATTATAACCAATGACGTTATTGTTCGTCGGATCTGGGTTAGCACTCAAGTAGCGTTGGATGAGATCCCGGGCTTCATCGGCTGTGAATCGGAAAAGTATGTGCAGCCTGTCGACATAGCGGGAGTACAGTCGAATTGGATGCCGCGTTTCAGTGGCTGAATCACGGTACTGCAAGAAGTTGTTCGGCATCTGAGGCGGTCCAGCCATTTCGCTAGCCCTCTGCAGTCCAAGGATCAGAAGGTCCAGCACAAGACCATAATACTGGAAAACAAAAGCAGAGAACTGGAGACCGCGGATGAGACCGTACGCATTGGTATGCGCCATGTCCTTGTACGTCAAAACTGAACAGTAGACGTTAGCATACATTGATACGTCACAACTGTCGAGCTCACCGGTGTTGTTCTTTGCAGTTATGTAATCTGCCAAATTGTGGTCCAAGATAAGGCGAAGTAAACGATTAAGGAGCGTCAAGTCGATTTTCTCGTATACCTTGGAAAACACCGTTTCCATCATAACGTTACATTCGCCCTCACTGGTCTCCCAGATGTCTGTTAAGTTGTTAATACCTTGACACCATTTATACACGAGGAGAGGCGGCGGCTCAGTATCGGCGGGCTTAATCCAAGCGGGGAAGAGCCCTCTCTTGTCTGCCTCAAAGAACAAAAACTGGTCGAGGTACTACGCCAACAATCCATCAGTGACCGAATGCAACAAAGAGGTACACTCACAGCATCAGTTATCTTCTCTACAGGCTCAATATCATAACAGGGGATCAGTTTGTCATAGGTGTCGAAGAATTCAATCCCAGCCTCTTTGAAGGCACGCTGTGTGAGAAGTAGACGTTTGATACGCGACAAGCCTAGTGATACTTAGTACCTATTTTGCCAGGATGGCAAAATCCGACTCACATTCGTGAGGGTTGTCATATGCTTGCTCAATAAGGGCAAGTTCCTCGCGCTGTGATTGGTTCAACCGCCCTTTGACCGAATAAGCCTCTTTCAACTTTTCAAGGGCTAGAACCAGCAGTTTGGTATCATGCTTATATGATAAGGGCCTATAACCATGACATGAGACACGATCCGAGATTCGCTAACATGGACATACGGGAAGGGAATAGGAGCAAACTTCCGACTTTCCAACCAATGAACGGTAGCGGTATATATGGCAACGGCTTCCTCAGCACTGATGTAAGGGCCATCCTTGAGATAGCCATGCTGTCGCTCTTGTTCAGCCTTAAGGTAGAGGCCTATTTTAACTGTCAGAGAGGGACTAATGCAAGAGGGCATACTACTTACGAGTTAGTCGACCTAAATTTTTCTTCACAACTGCCTTGTCGACCGTAGCACCACGCCGAATGCGTTCACGGTTGTAGTGAGCGACGCTGTAAAAAAGTTATGGATCTATAAAACCATTCATGGGAAACGGAAAACTTACGAGCACCACCAATCAGCCTTACTTTTGATATACCGCAAAATGATATTTTCGATGGCAGTCGGCATTCCTGGAACTTTCCAAGGGATGTTTGCCTTCCAACACCGCCATGCCTCGGATAAGTGTTGCAAAATCGTCTTGGCTTTGTTCTGCTTGATGGACTCCGGCATCATGTCTAAAATGTCGTGCATAACAGCGGCACGGAGTTCAAGGTCATAGTGCGACTCTACACGCTGTTTTGTGACGGTCTTCGCAATACCTTTACTATTACGACCTTCAAACTGACGAGCTAGAAGGTTCCCGAGCCAACGCTCGAGAAGGGGAACAATTCCCCGCATGAAGAATAGCCAGACTCGCCAGCCAGGCGCCCAGAAACCGCATCCGGGTCCTTTACCGACAGGGCCCGTGTTAAAGCGGTAATAGATCAAGTGCTTCAAATCCTTGGTCATGCGCACTTGTCTCATTAACTAATATACGAAATTAGTCGACAAGAAACAACGGAATTGAGACAACTGACCTTGTATTTATAGCGATACATACCGGTAAGGGCCCCAATATGTGCGAAAATGTATTGCAGGGCGTCAGCTAGTTGAAAAGCGTCGACATTACCAAGCCGGAACTGAACGTGCGCATCAACAACGAGCTTGGTGAGCCGCAGAATTTCGCGACACAAGTGGAAAGCGTTTCCGAAGCGCGACTTCTTCCGTTCTTTTGTTGTGAGCGTCTTGACTGGCTTCAGATTCATATTGTAATCAAGATGAAGATAATTCAAGTTCTGGGGCGTAGATGTCAGTGATGAATTATCCCGTACATCGAAACCCGGTTACCTTGCGATGAATCAACAGGTTGAGCATGTTGTAGCCTTGTCTACAGACTTGCAAACCAGCTTCGACCCAATCAAGCTTTGTCGTCTGGAAGAATTTTGTCGCCTTCAGTTGCCGGAATAGGTTCTTCTTCGTCATAGCCTTCTCTGGACGACTCTTAAGTTCATTCAAGACATAGCACTTGAGCAACTTCTGGTACGACACGCGAACTTTGACAGGTTGGTTGGGAGGACAGTGCTCAAGATACCAATTCTTTACCAACGGGATGTCTTGTGCACGCCTCATCCGACCAGACCGCCGGTTGTATGGATCGGGGGCCCACCACAGAGCAATAGCGTCCGCTGTGAGGTCATTCTCCAAAGGCTTTTCCTCTAAAAATGGTTGCACCTCCTCGGGAAGCTCAAAATCATCCTCATCTACACCGTTGGGACCAAATATCTTATCCTCATGGGAGACAAGGGGAGCGTTCTTCGGTGTTGCCCCTCGAAGGGAGATGGGATTTATCAGGGGGTCAAAGTAGAATGCAGGCAAGTCCGGGTCGTCCGTTCGAATATAAACGTTTTTTGGTACGTGGTAAGGAGACAGGTGGACCGAGCGAGGCAATGAGTTGTACAGATGAGGAAATGCAACTTTGTACTCGGTGCGGATTTGATTCCGAATAATCACTTTGCCAATGTCGTTGAACTCGTTCCAGTCTTCGTCAAACGTATCCATATCACGATAAAGCGGCTCGAACTTGGGCCCCCCTGGGATAGCCATGTTGAGTGCCTTGGCAGTGAAGAACGACTTCTTATCGAAGAGATAACTCGCGTTACTATCGGGACGGTCGGATAACAAAGTACGTCCAAGACGATACAGATTCGCCATGACAGGGAGCGTGAGTGACCAGTAACGATAAGAAGATCCGTTGACGGCAGGGGTATCAACGAGTGGTTTTGGATCATAAAACCAATCGATGATTGGAGCGTCTTCGTCAGGGTCTAGTTCCAACTGGATTGCCTCCAAGGGTTCGACGTCCAGAACATTGTCCCCATAATCGAGAGGGGGCTCTTCGTCATCAAAGGGAGGGAAACGCATACGCTTGAAATGTCTACGGTCACGTTTTTCTCGGCGCATCGCGAGCCACATGGTACTCCACTGTGCATGATACACGGGTTCAATGACACGAGGGATTTCGTTAACGAAAGTGATGGCGCCAGTAATGTGATAGAGGACGGGGACTTCGCGAACTTGCTCCCAAGGGTAGGGGATATTTTCAAGAAGTTTCATAACAGCATGTGGCACGTACTTGAGTGCGCCGAGGTGAACACGTTTGTCGTTGCGGAACTTCCTGTTGCTCATATCCCCATGGTCCTTGATAATTTTCCTGACATGCTCGGGAGGCAAGTCCTGAGATAATAATATTTCAGAAACCAAAAAAAAAGTAACGAAAACGACTAGACGAACCTGTTTGCCCATATCAACGTAGCCTCCTTTGCGTTTTTCACCATAACGTTTCTTTTGCATCGAAACCCATTTTTGCGATTTTTGGGCGAGCATTTCTGGAGGCATACGGGAGGCGCCTTGCTGACCGAGATTCTGTGGAGGAGGCATGCCCGGTGGCGGGGGCGGCATGCCCGGTGGTGGAGGAACAAACGCAGCGCTCATCGTCGATGTTGAGGGCGACGTTTGGATGACTAACCCAGGATATGTTCACTTTCAAACTCCGAAAGTGATCACTGCCACCCAAAGTTCAATGTGGACAATTCGGTGCAGTGGAGCGAGTCAAAGGGGAGTTAACAGTGGCGAATCAACAACCTCCCGAAAAAACCGATGTGTCGTAAAATCCGTCAACTGTACATCTTCACAAACTCTGTAGCACATGTATGGAATGGTCTGCATGGTCTTACGGGAAACTGTGTCACAGGACACGATTGATCACCAACGTTTATCGACTCACTATTGCAGAGAGAGCAAGGATGAACTCAAGTTGGACACATCTCAAACCTTAGATCCATTCCGGAAAATCTTCACTTCGTGAGAGTCAGAGATCAGAAAGAGACTGTCACATATCCTGCAGAATAGTTGGTCGTCGAGTTTGGCCTCTTTATCAGATTCCGAGGATACTTTATCAGACCCATCGTTCCATTATCATGTGTAATCCTGCATTTGCAAGATATTCGCAATCTCGCGCAATTCGAGTCCACACAATATATAACAGCATCCTGATTCCGCATAGTCGCCGCGTCTACCCACCATACAGTCTCGACCTGGTCACATTCGGACGTTCGGCCTCCAACCGCTTCAGGTGACCCTTGCTAGATTTAACCAACTTAATTCTTAGACACAATGGCTGCTCCGCAAGAGGAGTAGGTGTTACAACTGGCGGCCCGGCGCCCCATTTGAGTGACCCCGAATCTTGGTCTCGGGTTGCCTGTTGCAAGATGGGGTTTCGTGGGGAGAAAGTGGCATTGTGTGAGACTTCTCTGCATCGACACCATTTTAGCGAAGCTAACTTGGGGTCGCTGAGGGCCAGGCGTATCAATTATTGGGGCCTCGCTTACTTCAGCACTCTTGCATTCTCGTTCCCATTTGGCACTTCGCTCTTAGCGTTGCTCACATAAAAGGGAGCAAAGTTGAACCCAATTCCCAGCTGTGATCACCCACACACCCCAATCATGGGCGACGCAAATGCAGCAGTTCAGATTCTCGATGTTCGTAACTGCCAGAAAGCGGGCGCGGACAAACCCCTTGTTTTGTTCGACTCCGTCGTTAGGAGCCTTGAAGCGCCGTTCGACACAAAGACATTGCCCACCATACTTCTGTACGATGAACGTGGTCTTAGACTTTATGACAAGATCACTACGGATGCCCCTGAGTACTACCTGTTCGGTGCTGAGGAAGAAATACTTCGCAGACATTCTTCCGAGATCATGCGAATCATGCAGAGTCGCTCTCTGGAAAGAGACGGAGGCAAACTAGCCCAGGTCTTACTGGAACTTGGTGCAGGGTAAGTCATCTTGGTGCCTGGCTTGTGCCTTACACTAGTTACCTAGAGGCAACTTTTTCCTCGAAAATTTGGGTGTAACTGACAACTCAATTTAGATCCCTTCGAAAGACCTCGCAGATATTGTACGCTCTTGCCAATTTACTGCCAAGCACCCCTGCCGATCACTTGGTAACATACTTTGCACTCGATCTCGAGGAACGGGAGATCGAGCGAACCCTCGTTCAGTTGCATAATTCCGACGTAGGTTCTGCAATCGAGGGAAAGGTTGAGACGAAAGGAATGCTTGGCACTTACGAAAACGGCATCGCTTTTGTGTTGCAGGGCGGCTTGCGAAAAGCAGCTGACACTACGGCCTGCGTTAACAATGATGATCCCCAGATTCACTTTCTGTTCTTGGGTTCCTCTATCGGAAACTTTTTGCGGGGGGAAGATGCTCAGTTCCTTCGCTCTCTGCCGTTACGGACTGGACACGGAGATACCCTCCTACTGGGTCTCGACCACGACAACGAGCTCGAGGATATAGAGATTGCATACAATGACCCCAAGGGGCTTACAAAAAACTTCATCATGAATGGCTTGAAGGTGGCCGGAACTAGTCTCGGTAATCCGGAACTCTTCGATCTTGATAACTGGGAATATACCAACTTTTATGATGCGGCCAGCCGTGAGTATATTTTCTGGTTGGATTAAACTGCGGCTGTTCATGTTCATTTAGGTACCCATAAGGCGTTCTATAAGTGTCTACGGGCCCATAGTATCACCATCCCCGGCGCTGAGAAAGATATCAGTTTCTCGAAGGATGAACTTGTCAAGATCGAAGAGTCTCTTAAGGTAGTTTTTTTTCATTACTTGAAAGTTGATACTCATCAATTCTACCTTAGTACTCGGAAATAGACGCCTATGTGTTGTTTACCGACGCCAACCTGCGACCCATTCAACGTTGGATGGATGGCTCTTCACGCTATTCCTTGTGGTTGCTAGAGCGCCCACCATTCGCATTCCCCTTGTTGTCGTCGCCCAGAACGCCTGTCAATAAAACCGTTGGTGCAAAGTTTGGTGTTCCAAGCATGCAAGACTGGAAAGAGATGTGGAAGGCGTGGGACTTCGTCACGCTCCAGATGATTCCATCGTCCATGCATTTCCAAAAGCCTATTGATCTCCGTCACATCTGCTTGTTTTATTTTGGTCATATTCCTACATTCCTGGATATACATCTGTCCCGTCTACTTCGGGAGCCCCATACTCAACCCGAGGAATTCAAGGTCTGTTCTTTGATCTTGTCATATTAGCTCATGCTCATTCGCGCCTCTAGTTCATATTTGAAGTAGGTTATCTTAGCCCTTGCCGTTCGCGACTAAATACCTTGTCATGTGAAGAGAGGCATTGATCCTAACGTGGACGACCCAGCCCAGTGTCATGTTCGTGTCCTTCTCTAACTCATCGTAAAAACCAGAAAATAACGGGCCCGTGCCAGGCGCACTCTGAAGTTCCACAGAAGGACGAGGATTGGCCATCGCTCAATAGTATCCTTTCCTTCAAGGAACGGGTCCGAGAACGGCTCGCGAATCTATATATGGATATATCAAGAGGTACTATCCAACTGACGAGAAAGGTTGCTCGAGTACTTTTCATGACATATGAACACGAAGGGATGCACATAGAGGTTTTTGTTCCGCTCATCCCCTGAATATCGTTTTAACACGATGTCAGACTTTGTTGTACATGCTTCTCCAGCGAGCTGGTACTGGAACCATCCCTCCCCCGGGCTTCACTTCCCCCCCGTGGCAGTCGCTACTCGCATCATGGAATGCTGCTCCCAAGCCGCCTTCTCCTACTACCGTAATCGAAGCTACTACCGTTACTCTTGGTATTGACGACGTTGAAGCGGACGATGCTGAAAAGGCGCTGCATGTGGAAGGGCATATCTTTGGCTGGGATAACGAGAGTCCATCCCGCGAGGTATCCGTTGATGCCTTTAGAATCTCCTGGAGGCCCGTTACCAATGGTGAATTCTTCGAGTTCTACACGGGTGTTGGAAAGGAAAAAGTCCAGTTCCCTGCTAGTTGGGTGAAGGACAAAGGCGAAGAGGTCAAGGTTCGCACTTTATATGGTCCCGTGTCCATGTCGATCGCGTGGGACTGGCCAGTTCTCACGTCCTACGACAACCTGTCTGTGTATGCGAGCGTCAAAGGTGGACGACTCCCTACTGAGCCTGAACTTCGCGTGTTCATGGATAAATTCACGTGTGGGTACGAGGGTGGTGCAAATATCGGATTTAGGAATTGGCATCCGATTCCGTAAGTGACTTCCTACTCGCCTGAATGACCGGGTTTATCCACTGACTCGTGCGCTCACTCAGTGCTACGACTGGCGTAGAGAAACTGTCGGGAAAAGGACACAATGGTGGTGTGTGGGAATGGACCTCGACTGTATTCGACAAGTATCCAGGTTTTGTTCCATCTGAGCTGTACCCTGGGTGAGTAATTCCTATTCGATACGATTCCTCAGTCAATGACCGTCCCTATAGATACTCTTCTGATTTCTTTGACGATCATCATCGAGTAGTGGTACGTTATACTAAACCTCTCTTTCCTTGACGTTTAAGATTTTTTTCTAGCTGGGTGGATCTTACGCGACGATCCCACGGATCTCTGAAAGGCGCAGCGTGCGCAACTGGTACCAACACAATTACCCTTACTCTTGGGTCGGTGCTCGAGTCGTCTACGACGTGTAAGAAGTGTGTTGTAAAGTGTAGTTGATTATGTAAGATATGTAAATACCAAGCATGTGCGTCTTTTTTTCCATTTTAACGTCGACGGAGATGTGGCCAAGTATCCAGTACTACTGCCCATGCACATCAGGGTCAAGCTTGCATACTCCTCCACCCCCGACATTAGCTTCATCTGCTGCAAGTTTTCACCTATTGCACAACCTTTATTTCTGTGAAGAATGTGATGCTGTTCGATGCAATCGATGTGTTTCTGTTGAAGTCAGCGGTTACTACTGTCCAAATTGCTTGTTCGAAGTCCCCAGTGCAAGTGTGAGGGCCGAAAAGAATAGGTAGGTCACCTTCAATTGTATGAGTGTCTAGTTTCATCGTTCATAGGTGTGCACGAAATTGTTTCTCTTGTCCCATATGCCGCTCTACTCTGTCTGTGGTCCCATCCGACCCCCCGGATGATGGCGATGGTCGACCCTCAGCCTCGCTTAGTAACGTCGGAGAGGCTCCGTACTTCTTGTATTGTAGCCATTGCCGTTGGGACTCAGCTGAAGTCGATATCACGTTCGAAAAACCGACTGGACTAGCAGGTCAGTTGCACTAGGACCGCACTCGCTCGAGTCCTGCTGATGAGAACTGTTCAGCGCAACTACAAAAGTTTGAAGACTCAGCCCCGGAATCGTTGGAGTTTGAACGTTTGAAAGAGCACTTCGAACCTTCTCTGCGTACATCGTCTCTTTCATCTTCGACCCATTTGCCAACAGCATCATCTCATCATCTACACACCTCCTCTGCCACTGTTGCTGCTTCTGCTGCGCTTGCGCGCGACATACCTGGGGTTAGCAAGTATAACCCACTTGGCCGCAGTCGCGCAGGTCGCGATAAAACAGCGAACAAAGACGAGATGCCCGAGTACAAGAGTAGGGTTGAAACCGCGATCTTTAGCCAGCTCGGCGGTGGCGGGGACGACGTGGATGTTGAACTTCTGAGACACATGGAGGACGTTGAAGAGGTAGCCAAGCTTGAACAAAGGTGGGGAAGCAGCTGGACAACGCCATTGCGATCGAGGTAATATTAATGAATTTGGCAAACTAGTCGCTCAATCATGTTCAAGTGACCTCCGACCGCATCGCATACCCTTGCACTCGAAGATCTCAAAGCGATGTCCGGCGTGCAGACACATATTAATCAAGCCAGAACAAAAGGCGCAGTCCGTCCGTTACAAAATTAAACTTGTGGCGGCCAACTATCTACCCGCCATTACTGTCGGCTTTCCTCAGACGCAGTCCATCAAACGGGTGGCGGGCAAAGTTCCAAGCTCCACTGCGGATGGCAAGAGTGGCGTTATACACGCAGGGACGAGCAATCCTTTTCAGCTTGCCCTGACTAATCCGTTATACGACCCTATCCAAGTGCGGTTATCTCCCCAAAGGGTTGCTGACGGGCGTTCGTACCAGGTGTCGCTACCAACCACGCCGTTTTCTGTCGCGGCCTTTGCGGAGACATGGGAGTACGATGATGACGAAGACATGTTTGGAGTAGAGGATGACGAACTTGGAATCGGAGCCGGGGATAGAGGCATCAGAGAGAAAGAGCCAAGAGGTCGCATGAAAAATGTGGGTGTGCTGGAAAGAAGGGCAAACGTGACCATCGTGGGAGGCGAAATAAACACCAAACCAAGCTTCAAGGGCAGCGTGAAGGTTTGCATCTATGAACGACCTCATTGATCTGGCACTGACTCATCACATAGTTCAACATGATGGTTTCGTATACGTATCGATCCGACGACCCGTTACCTTCGGAGGATGGCGCAGGTACACTATCCAGAACAGCAAAGGCCCCTGAAGTCAAAACATTTTCTTTCTACACGGTTGTTGACCTTGGACCCTGTATCACTTCGAAGGATGACAGGCTGGACACAAATGTTTAGATTCATTTTTCGCTTTCCCCATTTGTAACGCGCTCGAAATGGTTGATCCTACACCCGAGATCGTACTTGCTGTGAACGGTTTTTGACTTCCTGCGTAACGGGAGTAATTTGGGTTGCCGTGTGACTTCGCATATCCAGGGGCGGAATTACAGCATTCGGTAGGTGAGTCATTGTCGAGTCACGTCTCCGCAAGTGCTAAGTAGGCTGCAGCGCAGCCGGCTATTCCTTGTAGATCTGACTCATGTACGCCAGGGCTATCATGCTTAAATACAGGCTATACATTCAATCAAGTATTCATCATATCAAATCTGCATAATGGGATACGACCCCATACCGCCATACACGCCCTCTCCACCTTCGCCATCATATTCAAGCGAACCGCTGCCAGGAGAGCAGACGGTCGAAATTACTCGCCGCACCCCGTCGCGAACCGCCACTGGCGTGTATCGTAGAATAACAAACCCTCTTACCATTGTTCTTAGAAACCAGCAACCCGGAAGCATATACCCTACGTACGGACGGGGTGGGGTCATCCGAGGAGATGTGGTACTTAACGACATGGATGATCTAACCTCAGTTATATTGAAGGTAAAAGTTTTCTAGACCAATTACCCGGTTTCTTACGATTTATCAGCTCGAAGGAAATTTTCTTCTTCATGCCTCCGGGGCATCAATCTCGACAACGTTTCTCTCTGTGAATTATATCTTATGGGATGTTTCTCAATCGCAACAATGTCCCCGGATCATCCCACTTGAATTTGATTTCCCGCCAACTTTCCAGGATGGGAATCAGGCACGGGCCCTGCCGCCAACTTTCGGGAGCAATGAGCCTCGTTCAGCCTGCTCTTACACGCTGACAATTGAACTTACTCGTGCACGACAATTCCTATCCTTTTTGAAGGGTAATGAATCGTAAGTAATCTAGTATTCGACGTAGGACCTTGTTAATTGCTCATCTACAGTGTCAAGGTACCTCTCATGTACCTGCCGCGAAGCCGACCACATCTACCCATGATTGCCAGTGATTTACCTTTCATGTCTACCGTTAAATCTTCACCCGAAGAATGGCATGAAGTTATGTGTGCCATCCCAACGACACAGCGGTCAGGTTTGCCGCATCTCGAATGCCTTGTGAGTCACGTTAATGCGCAACATCGTGTTCGGGTACTTAACAAGACGCTCTCCTAGTTATTCATCCCTTCTGTGCAAACCTACGCCCTCTCGGATACAATACCGTTCCATCTGCAAATTCGCGGTAGTCCTGCGTCGCTTATACCGTTCCTTGAACAAAGCCAAGACGGTACCAATGGCCAACGGAATGGAATAGTCATTAGGATATACCTGCTCCGAGAATTGAACGTCTCAATCCACGGACAAACTAGCACAGCATGTCGCATTCTTGGCGAGGGCAAGATAGAACCATCACAGTCTTTACCTTCGAAACATCATGCATTTATACGGCACCCTCTTGGTGAAGGTTTGGATTCTCTTGATTGGGATGGGATGCTCAGCTGTGGAGAAGACACCACCGTCGCCAGTTTCTCCACCAGCCAGTTTTTTGTCAAGGTACGAAAATCCCTTCGCGCCTTAAGTTATCACAGCTCTGACGTCGTCCACAGGATTTCATTGTTCTGTCGATCACCCCTCGACAACCTCTGAAGTCACCATTACTAGGTGTAACGCATTCTTGCCCGATACGATTTGTGACGGACCCTTGGTCAAATGATGTGATGACTTAGCAAGAGCTTGATCAGGCTTCGAGATCTAGTTTTGGTCATCTTTCCCTCACGATCCAAACTGCTGTGAGCCCGGTAAATTCATACCTACTTTCTGATATTGACACATTCAGTCTGTTGATATGCAGCTCGTGCCTAAAATGCCAAGTACCTGATGGGCCGACTTAAACTGCTCAAGCGTTCATCCTTGACATGCTCGACAGCTCACAGGTGGCATGCGGCATGCCTACTTAGCTGGCTCCTCTCAGTAACACTCTGCCACGATCATACACTTCTACCGCGAGAGTGGACAACACTCTAATTACGCACTACTAACATACTTATTATTATTGGTTCTACGTATGGATAATAGGCGCGCTTCAAGCTGGGATCTGTGAAGTGTTGCAGAAAGATATTCCTGCAGGATCTAGTGGCAATAATTCGTATGGGATTTATGACATACGTTTAGACTATGCGTCACACTGTAAGTTGGTCAACTCATGGGATGGTGTCAGTGTGTCACCAACCATGTAGATAAGAAACCAATCTAGTAATATTCCAGGCCGATCTTCAAATTCACCTGTTTCATGTATCAAGTTAGCGATTGCGGTTGAGGCAACAGTCAGCCCGTTTCTACTCTGTAGACTACTGGTGGGACGCCACGTTGCAACTAACTAGAGTGCGAAACGTCTCGCCAGTACTGTCAAACAATTTGCGAAAGACTTGTACTTGTGTGCCAACGGCCGTATGGATAATAGCCTAGACTAATTTTCGTCGGCCATGTCCGGTGTTGCACTATGTACTAGTCTAGGGTCCATGCATCATGCATCATGTGCCACCCGGCCGGTACGCAGTGACACACAGGCCCAACAGCTCACCGCTTTATATTTTAGCGCCATCACCATGCTGTGGACGCATTTCCAACACAGCCGTCTCAGGCATCGCTTACTTGGATGACACGGCAACTATGTTGGCAGGGGTTGCCGACTCATCAAAATGGCTGCACGTTCCATCGGTAGGCTGTTCCTCGTATATATTCCGAGTCCGGCCACGAGAGCGGATTGCTGCGGCCTCTTTCTCTATCCCGTTTCACTATGGAAATATTCACCGATGTGGAACTTCCAGAATATTCCCCCTCCACCCCACCCGACTACTCTTCAACGCCTCTACCTGGGGAGCAGTGCATCCAAAGAACTCCGAAACTCACAACTCACTACCGTGAAAATTGTGCCTTCACGTACGAAGACCATGGCATGTCTCTTACGTTGCGAGGTTGTCGCGAAGAGGATGGCATACCTACTTTCGGGCTGTGCAGCACTGTGCACGGCGAGTTCGCACCAGCCGACAGGAAAAGAGTAGTATCTGTAGTAGTCAAGGTTCGTTTGTCGTTCCTCTTTTTATTCGTCGCCATTTTTGATCACGCACACAGCTGGAGGCACAAATTCGAGTAAAAACGAGATCGGGTTTGCTATCGCATACCCTTTTCTCCAAAGAGCGCTTACTGTGGTATAGAGACGACCTGAACGGTGGTGTATGCCCTAGCCTCCTGCCTGTTTCCTTGTCCTTCCCTCCCACATATCGGGACAAGGAACATAGTCGCCCACGCCGCCTTCCGCCTTCCATGTCTATCAGGGAGCCATGTCGAGTCGTCATCTTGCACTCGCTAAAGGTTATAGTTCGGAGGGTTACTTCACTCTTCTCCCGAACAAAGTCAGTGATACATGTGTATGATCAGGAAATCTGAGCTTATCTGAAGTCATGCAGGGAAGAATGCCTATTCGCATATTTACGCTATAGCCCCCGTGTTCGTCCACCTAGGCCGCCACCTCCTTCTTTCTCCTTCGTAAAAATTTGTCCGGAAGAATGGCAAGAAGAAATATGGGGGATGACCAAACCGGCATCGAGCGAGGGCGATGAACCTCTCGTCGCCCAGTGCCATGTGAGTGAAGCAATGCGGTGGGCCGTCATAGGTAGCTGACCCCTTCCCGCAAGCTTTTTGTACCATCCGTTCGAGTATTCTCGTCATCCGAAATTGTGCCGTTCCACGTATCGTTCTGCTCTTCGACGTCATTTTTAAGTAGCATCGCCGAACATGTGCCTCAAAATGACGTTTGCCTTGAGAAACCCATCCAAGTATTCCTTCTTCGACGGACTACCATTATGGCTGGACAATCGAAGGATATCCAAGAAGAAGTTCTCGGAATAGGAAGGGTCTTCTCCAGTCCCGTTACCGCCGTTGAGCCCATGTCCGATGATACATTGAGTCTTAGCTGGGACGGTGAAATCAATTGCGAGCGGCCGATCGACTACTCTAGCTTTACTACCTCCATGGTCGAAGTCAGGGTGAGCTTTGTCTGCATGCTCCAAAACTGTTGTAATTCGAACACTATCACCAGGATTTTTTCGTGCTATCTTTGTTCGCTCGCCCTGGCCCACTAAAATCGATCCCCCCGCAACTTTATCAGGCTTTTCCCATTCGTTTGGTCACGCACCCGTGGATCGACCGGTGTTGACTATCCTAATTTAACAAGTTAAGTTAAGCTATATATACTAGGTTCTTCTCGGTGTCTTATACTAGTGTACTTTGGTTTTTAATGGTATTTAGAGGGTCGGGTCACTCGGATAAAACTATGCTGGCCTGCGGTGCTGTGTGACATCGGTATCTTAGCTCAGCGCTAGTGGCTGATGGCAACGGTCCTGTACATATAACTATCTGTGGTCATCATAACCTTTTCGTAATGGCTGTTTCAGAGAAAGTGTACTCCCTCACCCACTCGCACAAGACACTGACTGACTTATTCGCCACGGCGAGACCAGATCGTGATGTATCACCGGGTAGCCTGGCCAAGTCACTTTACGAGGATCATCATCCCAGGAAATATGACGGTATCCCAGGCGGCGGCCATCTGGAAGCGTTCAAAGATCTTTTCCAACAGACAGCGAAGAAGGATGTAGAGCATATTCAAGCTATCGATCCGACGCAAGAGGACCTCGATCGTGCTGCTCAGTGCGGTAACTTTGGCTCGCGACCCAGTGATCTGTTTCTGAAGGTCAGTGCGGTATACATTGTGATCACAGCCACTCCAAGCGCGGACATTCTAGATATACGTGGATGTTCTGGCTACGCTCGACAATGAGCCTTGGGCTGGCGTAGTATCTCCGCCCCTATTGGGCTCCAGGGGCGTCGTGAACTTGTCGATAATCTCCTTGTAGGGTTTCCTACTGATGGTGACCTGTAATAACCAGGCTGAGGTGTTTTCAGGATACCAGACATTATGCAACACTATTACGACTGTATCGTCAATGCAAAGCACGAAGTTTTCCTCGCTACAAACTATTGGGAGGCATCCAAGGCATCCAAGTTAGTTTGCGATGCCTTTAAAGAGCTCTCGAGACGGGCGGAGAAACGAGGAAATAAAGTTGTTGTGAAGATGATCTATGACCGCGCGAATCTGAAAATGCTCAAAGAAAGTCACGTACTAGTCGAGGAGGAAGAATGGTTAAGCGACGAAGTTAAGCTACCGAAGAGAAGTGAAATGCCATGGCTCGATTTCGAGCTCGTGAATTTTCACCAGTAAGTGTCACTTTAGATTTCTATTACATGGCTTGATATTCGTCCAAGGCCTTTGCTCGGAACATTCCACTGCAAGTTCATGATCGTCGATCGGAAGGTAGCGCTGGTAAACTCGAATAACATTCAAGATCGTGCAAACATGGAGATGATGGTGCACCTTGAAGGTCCAATCGTGGACAGTTTTTACGACATGGCCCTCATTAGCTGGTGCAGACCAATGCACCCGAGACTGCCTTTGTTAAACAGACCATTCGAAAAACCGGAGAATGGCTACAAGTTCGGAATGGACAATGAGTATGCATCGGTACACCTCCTGGATGGAACGAAAGGCGCAGAGCTGTACCATAAGATGACGAATAAGGAAATCCCCTCTGATGCAACATCAAATGGCAAGATCTTTATCTCGGGGAGATATCAAACGATCACCGAACATCTAAGTTGGTTCTTGTTGATATCTCGCAACTCTCAAGGTTTGATGTTTTTCTAGATGCAGATAATCAACCCAACACGTATGGGACGATCGAATATGAAACGCCTGCATCACTTGATGATGAATATCTGCCTCACATCTTCCATGCATCACATGAGGAATGTCCTATGGTTATCTTGAATCGTGCACCGTACGGAAAACTAGGCAATCCGGATAGCGCAATACTTAATCCTCAAGATGCTGCGTGGCTTGCGGGCCTGAAGTACGCGACGAAGAGTGTATTCATACAGTCTCCGACTTTCAATGCGGTCCCGGTGGTAGAAGGTGTCTTGAATGCCGTGCGTCGCGGGGTCGAATGCACATTGTACATAGATGTCGGATATAATGACGGAGGAGAAGTGCTGCCCGGACAAGGCGGTATAAACGAGGAAGTGTCGAAGCGAATGTACGCACAGCTTGGCGAGGGGGAGAAGCAGAAACTGAGATTTTATTGGTATACCGGTGAGCTTTACCGCCGTGACTGGATAACGACGTTGATGCAACGATTCTTCTACAGGAAAGGACCAAATTAAACCGATCAATGCGTCCGCGCAGAAACGGAACTGCCACGTACGTGTGCCACCGATATCGTTGTTCGTTTGCTGTAACTTGCGCCCAAGGTCAAACTGATGATCGTGGACGATGCTGTGGGTATTGCCGGAAATGGAAACCAGGGTGAGTTTGACAATGTCGATTCCGTAAACGTTCTCTAACACAGGCATGTGGCAGACACACAATCCTGGTTCCACAGCCAGGAAGTAAACGTAATGATTGATAATCCGGCTGTCTGTAAAGACTGGCGGGATACGATCAGGAGGGTACAGAACACGCACCTTCATGAGTTACAGAAGGACGGGATATATCTCGACCAAGACGGGAATCCACTGACGGACTCTACGGGAGTCGGTAGTGGACTGAGGGGTATTATTAAAGGCGTACAAGGGTCTATCGCTCGGGCGCGTGGCACGGGCGGATTTTAGCTGGCCGACCATATGTCCGGTGGTTGCGATAGGAAATACCGAGGCCCATTTTGATTAGTCATCATTCTAGCGTCCATATGGCTCCCTCCTTCGTTCCACATGAGAAATCTGGTGAGCCTGGTCGTTCACGACGGTACAATGTCTCCTGCAAGCATGGCGATATACAGCGTCTGGAAGACCGAATAGATCCATCATTAATTTTTTCCGCCTTTGCACTGATTCGTCGTCGTCCAACGCAACTTCATGGCCCATACGGTAATGCGGCGAGCGGAGTGGGAAGCCTGTTTTAAGTATAGCTTGACGGACCATATGGTGGAAGAACACTACCAATCACACGTCCACTGCTCCTCTCCGGGGGCAGGACTTTTGCAACTTTCCAGTGCACTCTCATGCCTGCTGTTCCTCTATCGCAGCTTCTTTCACCGTCGTACACCTCTATACCGCGAACACATGAGGCCCGCCTGGCGCTCAACCCTCGACTGCGACCAACTGGACCGCCTCGCTCATTCATCAAGCAGACGAAGAGCGGCAACGTGAGTCTGAGACTCATTGTCCAAGATGTGCAGGTTGCGCTTCCCGTCTATGGACTTGGTGCACCCGTCCAAGGCAATGTGGAAATCAACAAAACAGAGGGCATTGCCAGCGTCGAAGTAGAGGTAAGTTACTCTTTGGATAAGGGTGGGCGTTCACGAGCATGTCGTCAGGTTGAAGGTATTCTTAAGCTAGAAGAAGTAGCAGAAGGTGGGACGTCTACACACAGACTGTTCTTGAACAAGAGCATGTTGTGGATCAAGGATAGAATTCAAGACGCACCATGCCCCAATTCGCTACGCTTCAGTTTCTCTCTTCCCACAACATACACTGATAGAGATAAGACGTATGTACGTGGCCCAGTAGGTTTCAGAATGACACGATCCTTCACACGTCATACCAGTTTCTTCCTCCGAGCTTTGAAGCTCATCTCTCGGGGCTCCCGGGATTTCGCGCACACGTTGGCTACAGTGTGAGCGCAGTCGTCGTCAAGCCTAGTGATGTTTCCAGTATGGTTAAATCCACATTTCTTCGTAAAGATGATTGGTATGATGGTACGCGTGTAGCTGTCAAACTATTCACATTGTATCAGGGCTGTCTCTACATCGTTCTTGTATCTTCCTCGTACTCGACCATCTGTTCCAATTCCTTTTCCTCTCGCGGTGACTCCATCTAGCAGTGGCTTTGTGGAGACGCCGCAGTGGAAGTTGTTTTCTTCAGTCGCTGCGGCTAATCGACGGGGGTTACAAGACCTTGTAGCCAAGGTTCGTCTATTATTACATCTTTGTCGCACGATTGTCACATTGTCACGTTAGTTGTACGTCCCCGCAACACGAATATTTTGTATTCGCCAACCCATCCCGTTCCATCTGTCGTTCCATTCGAACGCCGATTCCTTGCTTGCCTTTTCGCCACTCGCTCCCGTGGCTGGCCTGGTCGCTCCAAAGAGACAGGCCACACGGATTCAACTTATGAGGCAAACGGCTGTAGACGTTCGGTGAGCTATATTTAACCGCGTGATAAGATCCTGTCATTCTGAATATGGCTCGAGGAACGCAATCGTTTTTGGCACTAAAGCAGACATCTGGCGAGTGGATTGTATTGGCGAAGGTGCATTTAGAAATTCCGTACGTACTGAAATTGCGGCGGTGATGGTTCGTTATTCTGAAGCTATATCAAGGGAAGTGGAGCTGGCTGGACAGCCTTTTCTGGCGACATTTTCATTAGCGATGAGGTCACCGCCGGGGGGTTTAGGGCCAGCGGGTTTTCCGTGCGGGTATGTTTATTCAGCTCTTGTGCAATAACGGTCTACCGAAACTGAGCCACAGGACTACGTGGTACTAACCATGACACCACCTGAACTTTCAAAGTCATCCTTCAAAGAGCTTAGAATGGTTGTGCCGATCCGATTAGCAACCGACCGTTGGAATGATGATGGTACAGGTTTTGGAGCATATGGCCCGCCATCAATATCCTCGTCTGAGGAGCTCGCCGCGGCGCCCGAACTTCAATATACCCCACACTAGACCTCGAGGGACGACCATACGACATTTTCGATGAATGGACTCGGATTTCCATGCTCATTGCAGCGAGATGCTCGGACATTTGGATTCGTTTTCTTGGACCTCGTTGCATGCCATAACGTATGGAGCGACTAATTCTTTATCCATGACAGTATGTAGTGATGTCATATCACGTGGACCAGTCAGCAATATATATTCCTGGGCTCAGGTCTACCTAGATAGATCATATCCAATGGTTGGCGAAATAACAGTAACTGCACGAGACGCTCGAGACGCCATGCCGCCCGCCGAGACGGGACGGGGGCATATCCAAACATCACCGTCTTCTACCGTCGGTGTAGCAAATGGACGTGATGCTTCTTCTAAACAAGGTATGCCAACGCACCTTGCTCTCCAAGTAGCTTAATTTCCGCCAGCTTCCATGCTTCGGGCTGATGGAAACGAAGTGCCTGCGGAGCTGATCAAGAAGCCAAGTGAGGTCGACCGAGACGACCCAAACATCAACGTCATAGAATTGCCGTCACACCGACCGACGTTCAAGGAGCAAGTATACGGTGAGAATTTGTTGTCGACGGTCTGTGCTGCTTTAACCGAGGTGCCAATTCGTCAGGTTACGCTAAGGTAAGGTTGCATTAGTTACGTTCATTCAGGTACTAATTGGCTTGCGTGTTATGCAGTTGATCCGTGGTACAGTAAGTTGAGCCAAGTTGGTGAAAAAGTCACGGGTCTCTGACTGTCATCAGGTGCTTGGTAAGCAGGACGCCAAGGAGGAAGGGACACAGGTGCTTCGTGGGGAGCAAGGCATTCCCCAGCGCCGAAGCTCTCAGTCTAACAAAAAGGACTAAGGCTATATTGTAGTTGTAGTGATGGATCTGAGATCTGCTTGGGCGCTAAAAATCTGTCAAGGTTAAATTCTAATTTTTATTCTATGTTTAGCAAGGTCGAAGCTGTAGATCGATGCGCACTCATCGTCAACATCGAGCGTTACTTGAATTTGGGCGTGTGGACGATTGAACACTCCCAGAGCTCGCAGCAGTAGGCTATGAAACTATTATCACCGGAGTCGTGCAAACTCGGAATGACGTAACTTAAAAAAAGACTACTCAGTCAGGCACTCCTCCAGCAAACATGTTGTCCGTAGCGAGCCCCGTCGACCCTCTGTTACGCACGCAAACACTATGTGACAAAAATACAGCAGTAGGGCCGACAAAGCGGATGCCAGCAAAGATCACCAATCCGGTCGTCTCCAGCTGCGAATACGCGTTCGCAGTACGTCGCTCTCGTGCTCTTTTTTCAAAGCTGTTTTGAACGTGTTGGACCAGGAAACGAACATAGTACAAATCAGCGAGGATGGCGTAAGAAAGGCCGCCGAATATGTAAGTAACTACGCTTCAGTGGGCTAGAGACGCTGAGTATGCTGCAAGATTTCGCTCAGGATGTTCGCAGAGTCGTACTCACCGCGGACATGGCGGACTCAGCCCCTGCATATTTGCCCTCCAGAGCCCTACTCTGCCTCGGATCCGCTCACGAGAGAGTGTCTGAACTGGATTTTCCTCATCTCGTCGCTCAATTTTAGCTTCTGGTCGGAACGTGGCAGCGACGAGGGGCGATATGGCGTGGAATGGCGGGAGAGCTGGAATACGGACACACGGGTTGTCCACACTGGCTACTGGAGCCTCGTCGCAGCTCTCAATCGAGGTGGGTCATCTATAGGCACGTGACAATGAGTTGGACACATGATCCCAGCGCTGGAGGAAAACATTCCGATTACCGATCCGGCGTTCTACGCATGCCAAGAGCGCTGTCCCGACGCTATGATCGCGCATGTCTTCCGTGCGACGTCGGGATCGAAAGAAGAACTTCCCATGCTAAAAGAGCGCATTGCGATCATGCGCGAGGTTGGCGCGATCCTCTGTAAAGTACGTCATTTGGTCGGGTTCGTGATCGATCGTAGTTGACACGCGCAGAACTTTGGCGGATCGTACGCGGGCTTCTTGAAGGCATTCCAACGGCGCCGACGTGGGCGGGGAACGGCGCTCCAACTCGTCCAGGCCGTGACCGACACGTTTCCGTCGTTTAGAGACGAGCGATCCGTCGGCGATCGTCGGGGTACGTCGCAGTTGGTTCACTTGTACCCAGTTTTTCCTCATCGGGATCGCAAGTCTTTTTTTGGAAGCGTGCCCAGATCCTCGTCGCCGAATCATGGGCTGCCTTTTTTCCTGCTTGCCCCGCCACCCCTCACCCCCTCTTCCCACGCGGCCCGGGTCCCTTCATATCCGCCCTCACCATGTTTGCCGACTACCGCGTTCCCCAAATTCTCCACCACCTCGGCATCCTCGTGTACCCGCCCTCGCTCGAGCTAAAGCTGACGAGCGGCGAGTACATCTTGCCTGGATCCAGCGAGGAGGTCAGCTTGAGGGCAGCGAGCATCGTCAGCGTCGAGCGATTAAGGGACGAAATTGTGCGGCTGAGAGGCGACGAAGAGGTGAACAGCGTCTTGATTGATTTTTACCTGTGGGACTTGGCCAAAAGAATAGAGACTGGAGAAGATAGAGTTGAGGGTATCCACCGCGTGGAGATCCTCCCTGCTCACAAAACTAGAAGCATATGGTACTAGACTCGATATAGTAGAATACCGCCCTTACATTGAGCCTTCCTTCACTTTGAACGGACGTCCAAATTCCCAAAATTTCTCCTCTCAGGGGGAATCCACTCCATTCCGACTGCCTCCAAAATATCACTTTCCTTTTCACTGGTGATCATCTCCCAGTATCCACCGTCCTGCTGTGATTCAGTGTCAGTGGAAGTCGTCATGTCTGTGGCTTGCCATCTCCATAATCCATACTCATTAAGGCGGAGGCCAAGTCGGGATGCAGCTTTTCGTATAGCAATATTGAATTGGGTGTCGCCTGTCAAAGCTATCGAAGCTGCACCCGCACACTGACGTGGCACGTAACTAGTATCGCGACTGAGCCACCAACCACACACGAAGGCGAATCAAACGTACTATATCTCGGCGCTGAAAAATTGCCCATTGCATGTCTGTATACCATCAATCCTTTGCGACTGTGTCTCCCACTCGTTCCCCTTCGTTCGCTCGGGAATTCTGATGATCCCGTCCCACCTTTGCGCACCCTCGGTGATGGTGGCGACGACAAGTCCGCAGCGCTGTAGTCGAGAGATGATTTCCGTATGAAACGTGGACGTGTCTGGCAAACCCTTGAACTTGGTCTTCGTCCGAGCATGACTTGCAAAAGGACAAGGTATCGTATACTTTTGCCGTACAGTAGAATCAATACTCGGTGAACCTTCGGGAGGAAACACATCGGCATGTTCATCGTGAAGCACAATGAAGGTCATGTGTCGGGCGCTGGGTGCACCACGGCGGCTGGAAAGAGGTTAAAGTCAACCCAAACGCGAGAGCGCGGAACTCACAAGTCACCACTCAACAAGATGGTAAATTTGGATGAAACATTCTGCATCACAAAATCCTGTCGTGAAACAAAGGTTGAGAAACGTACAGAAAGGCTACGAGTGACACATACATAGACGGCCGATGCTTGTTCACGAGCCACGCGATGATTAGGGCCAATCATGTATTGTGCATTGACCCGCTGAGAACGACTTAGCATGTCAAGGAACTCGGGCTTTCTGATATCCTCAAGAGACCTGCAACCTGCGTCATAGAGCGTGTTGGCTCTCGTTGATCTGTATGCAGGAAATAAGGCGTAGGTCGACAGTAATAGTCATTCGTACCCTATACCATTGATGCTCATCAATGCGGACACCACCTGTTCTTGGCGTAATTCATCGAGGGTCTTTCGAGATCTGGTCTTGGCATGCTCCGTCAGAGGACGGTCTGCATTTTTAGCCTTCCTTGACCTTGTCGGAGTTGGTGGTTCCTTATGGTTCGTGGGGGACGTGAAGCGGTGAGATGAAACAAGAGGTGATTCACCCACGGACATAAGGGGTTCCAGAGAGATGAGCCTCTATGCGTTTCGAGATGCGCATGCCCACCCCGTTCAGCTAGAGGCACCAATGAGACCAAACGACAGCGAACAAGAATGTACTTGCATGTCTGACTTGGTCGACGGAACGAACTTTTTCGGGCAGGCGACCGATAGCGCTGATCGCTTTCGAGTACGCCCGCACCTTGAAAGGATTCGAGGACGCGGAAGCCTTCTCCTCTTCCATGTCTGAAACTTGGTTAGTGCTTTCGATGGGTGTGACGATGGGACGGACATCGAGACAATACTTGGATTAACTCTTCATTTGGCCCTGGCGAGGTCGAATAGCATCTCAAGCACGCTCTCGAAAGCGAGTTCTTGACGAGCGTCGGTAGCATCCTTGTCCTTTCTCGGACGCGATCACGGTGGGGTCATGGTTGATTATATAACACGCGTCTATGAGACGCCACGATTTTGCCGAGACTGGCCTCAACGATGACCGACACGCCGCCCCCGCCGTCGACGTCGTACCCGACAACGAACATGACCAGTCTCACTGACGCCCAGCTCAGGCAGACGATCACACAACTATCCAACGCTGCGACGTTCCAGCCATACGTCGCAGCGGGTGCCCAGGCTCCATCCAAAGGTTTTCTTGTTCCGAATCTCCGTTCTGCACAAGTCCTGACGCTTTCTTTAGCCTACCTGAAAAACGTGCATACATGGTCGACGGCGACGGCGACGACGACGCCCAAAACTGGGACGCGTTCTCGCACTCGCGCTGCCAAAGCTGCCCCTGTGACGCCTGCTCAAACGACTTATATGCCTGCGGCGTACCAGGCCCCGCCCACTGCATCAATTCCCGCAGTGCCCGCACCGCCTCCGCCCGTACCTAATCCGCCCCCGCATCCCCTCCCGGTGACCACACAAGCGTTGCATTCTACCTACCCTTCCCGTCTCCGCACGGGGGCATCTCTCCTGATGCAACCCATCTTGAACGCCCCCTCTACCACTGCACGCACGTCCTCTCGTCGTGGAGGCGTAGTCAACTATGCTGAGCCAGGGTCAGGGGACGAGTTCCCTGACGCAGGTGCCATCGACTCGGATGACTCGGACTTTGTCGCAAGTGGAGGCACTCGGACAGCCTTGCGACAGTCTCGATCACGCATGGGCACCGGAATGTTAGTCTTCCATTCTGGGAGCGGGATTTCAACACCTCAACCCCAACAGCTCCAACTTCAATCACAACAGCAGCTGAAACCAATACAAACGGAAAAGGCGGAGTTGGAACAAAGCTATCTGGGTATGATTCCCCCTTCTCGATTCATTAAACCAAAACCCGTTGGCCCCACTGCGCACGAATATCCGTGAGTCTTCTCCCGTATATTCTTGTCAATGGAAACCATCGTCCATTTCTGTGGCACATTGATTATCGATCTTAATATGACGGAATGTACAGGTCCATAGACGCACTCGAAACCCATTCTCTGAAACGCACGTCCCTCGTTCCCATCCGTGTGGAGTTCGAGACCGAGACGCACAGAATTCGAGACTGTTTCGTTTGGAACCTCTACGAAACGCTGATCAAACCCGAAACGTTTGCAAGGATTTTTTGCGTAGACCTTGAGTTACCGGTCGTTCCTTGGGCCGAGACCGTCGCCAATCAAATTAGGGCACAGCTCGAAGAGCACGAGGGCGTCGCTTCGCTGGATCTGGGTATAGACGATCACGTTCACAGGCACGCAGATAAGGAGGGTGACAGCGTCGAAGAGATTCCCGAGTGCAGAGTCATACTCAGCGTGAGTTGTCATGCCTTTCACCGCCCTCACTATATCCCATCTTCCCACTGCGTTTGACCCTAGTTGAACGTGTGCATGATGTGATGATCACTGACTAAGCTTGACGGTGTACACACAGATTGACGTACAGATAGCTACCTATCACCTCCTCGACCATATTGAGTGGGATCTTCTCTCGCCCCTAACGCCAGAGGAATTTTCTCAACAACTCTGTGCTGAACTTGGGCTGTCGGGAGAAGCGGCCCCACTCATCGCACATGCAGTACACGAGGAGCTCATGAAGCATAAAAAAGACGCGATCGAATGGGGCGTCATTGCTGGGGAACGCGAACCGGCATCCTCCACGACAGAAGGACCTACAATAGGGCCGGGTGTTAATAGTGGAGGTACTATGGTGATGAAAGATAAGACGGGACTCGGTCTTGGAGGGTGGGGACGAACGCCGAAAGATGGGAGGGGTCCGAAGACCCTGAGGAGTGTGTGGAGGGAGTGGTCAGAAGCCGAGGAGTTCAGGACGCGGTTCGAGGTGCTGAGTGCAGAGGAAGTGGAAAGGAGAGAGGTTGAGAAGGAAAGGGCTAGCAGGTGGGTCACCCCTCGTGAAAACATGTCTGCGATCCGTCGGTTCTGTGGACTGACGATCTCCAGACGTTTGCGCAGGGAGACATCAAAATTCCAGACGACACGGACAAGGCGACGGTGAGACGCCACTGTCAGCAACGGTAGTTGTGTGTTACTTTATTTCGGTATTTGCCGTAGCGTTCCGCCATCGATTTAGTGTGTACATTGGTTTCTGGCCCCCTTCTCCGCAGAGGTTGGGGAATGTCTACATGGCAGAAAAGGCAGAGGGGGTGAGAATAGGTAGAGATTCATTTCCGAGCTCCAGTCGGATTCCGTTTTCTGCGACTGGGCGGACGAGATCAAGACTCAGCTGGAAGATAAGCTGGGAAGAGGAAGCCAAGTCAGGCCAAAAGAACAATGGAGCAAGACAGATCGGCGAACCTTAACCCTGAAACTCGGAAAGCCACGTGTTTGGTTGGAAGAGCATCTACGTATGTATTCTACCGAATATGCATGGCTCTACTGAAGCCAGTGGGGATTGTTCGCGACGATAACTGCAACGTTGCGTCCGCGCGTAGCAGAAGATTGATCATCGGGAGCACATGGAGGGTGGAAAGACGAGCAAAAGTTGGATCAGGGTGAATGTGACGAGGGAGGGCACGGAAGCAACGGGACGAGCTTCCACTGATTCCAAGCTACACGATAAAGCAGGCACACAGGCCCATATGCCCCGCAGACGTCGACCCCATCCCCAGTTTCATCGGCAAGGACGGGCGGTCCTGGCCGCGCATGTAGTGATGGTAGACGAGAGCGAAATGATACATGGGCTGTGATGGACTGATCACGGTGATTGAGATGCGGTCTCTGGGGTTATCGCATTGGTTGCGGTTCCTCGGCGCACGTACCTTCCCAAGGCGGTATGAACATTACCGACCCACCCCGAGCGCAAAGGTGGAGTCGTACAAGGCTTGGCTACATTATTGGGGGAGAATGGGAGGACGGAGCCGTGCAAAGATGGCATGTTCCGCGTGCGAGAATGGAAGGGGTATGGTATCGAGCGGAGGTAGTAGCTAATCGACATTTGAATTTTTTTTTTTTTCCACTCCGCGGATCTTGGACGGTATGCTGTACGATAGAGTGTTTGTGGGGTCACTGACGGACTGCCTTTGATCCCGTGGCTAATAATACAGAGGCGTCCTAGCTTTTTTTGGACAGGTGGTATTTGCAGATAAGCATGCACGGTGGGGGGACGTCGGCAAGTACGTTTCGATCGTGCGTCTGTTCCGAAATTCGCCGTGAACCGCAGACAGCTGGGGGACCGGTCTCGTCTCGCCTAGTCCGACGTGATGATCTTTGTGGCGTTGCACGCGCAAGGATGGGCGCGACGAGGGCGGCGCCGGGGATGGACATGGCAACGGGGGTGAGCGGACGTCGGTGTCGATCGGCGCTCTTGTCTGTGTGCGCCATGTTGGCGCCTTAGCACGCACGCGTGACTCAGCGGCGTTCTAGACTGGGGTAATCTAGATGATAAGGTCGGTGCGGGGTCGTCCCAAAGCGGATTAGCTAGTATTTATTTATTTATTTTTCAATCTCGGACCGATACGGCAGACGGTGCCGTGGAGAAATGAGGAGAGGGTGAAAAAAACGGTCGCCATCGTCCCGAACAGCGAGCTCGTCGCGCCCGCGCCTGACGACGGCCATCTGACACGCACAGCCGGCCAGGACAGAGCCCGCTGCGGTGCGCATCCACGTTTTGCAGGTCCCCGAGGGGCACAGCTTCCTCCTCGCTCTTACGACATTTCTCTTCTGTCTCCTCTCCTCCCCCCCGTCGTCTCCATTAACAGAGTCCGGTCTTACCCCGGACTTATCCCTTCGCAACCTCGCAGCCCGCGTCTATAGATTCCTATCTCGTTCTTGTAATATCGCACACACCACACCCTTCTTTCCTCTCCTCTGATAAATCCCCAGCTCGCCTCCCTCTTACATCATCGTTTGTCCTCCCCCCTCCCTCTCCCTCTCATGTGTACTTATATCTCTCCCCTCCAGCACTTTCAGCCTTTTATGCCCATGGATTCCGCCGTCCCCGTCCAGGAAAAGGCCACCCCGCGCCCCTACAAGTGTCCCTACCCCCTCTGCGGCCGCGCCTTCAGCCGCCTCGAGCACCAGGTGTGTGCCCTCTTTTTCCCCCGCCTCTCCCTCTGATCTTCGATCACCACCCAGACCCGTCACATCCGCACACACACCGGCGAAAAGCCCTTTGTCTGCACCTATCCCTCCTGCGAGAAACGCTTCTCCCGCTCTGACGAGCTCACACGACATTCCCGAATACACAACAACGACCACACCCCCGCTGGCCTCGCCACCGCCGCCAAGGGCAAACCCAAGTCCAAGTCCGAAAACAGCGTTCCCGCCGACCTCGAGCCCGGCGTCAGTCTCCACTCCTTTGCCCGCAACGACGGCCGCATCCAAGAGCCCGCCTCCGTCAGAGTCAAGAAGAAGGCAAAGAGCAGGGCCAACAGCGACGACGAGGTACGTACCCCCCAGCTGACTCAGCCCCAAACTCCCCCATTATCCCTCTCCCCACAACTTACATAACTTTACTAATCGCTTTTTGGTCTATCAGGGTGGTTCCTATGCCCGACCCACTTCGTACGAGGCGTCGCACCACCCCCGCCGAGCGCAAACCCAGTTGGCTCTCGCAAATCCCTCCCCATTCTCCACCCTGTCCAGCGTCGCCATGGACGAACTCTACGCCCTCGAGCGCGAAGAAGCCCTCAGACGTGCCGAATATGAGGCTCGACATGCCGAGGCCCTCCGTCGTGCCGAATATGAAGCACGCAATGCAGAGGTTATCTACTTCCGCGGTCGATCCAGCAAAAGCGCCACCTCAAGTCCGGTGTCAACACCATTTCACCAGGGTCTGTCCCTCAACGGCCCCGATCCCGGCTCGCTGGGCACGAGAGACTGGCCCGTGGACGAGGACGGGCCGTTTGACAAGCTCAATCCCACCAAGAGGATAATGAGCGGTCCTGCCTGGCAAATGGCGCCCATGTCTCAGGACGCCCGTGATGCGTCTTCGCGTTCTGCCACTCTGCCTGATGCAGCCAGTGGCCGAATATCAACCCTTGGCCCTGGCGTCCCCCTTCATCCACTGCACCCGTCCCATCCCCCCACGTACCGCCACCTCGCTACCCACGAAGATTCTCCCTCGCCTCTGAGCTCTGACTCGGATTCTATTCCACCCCATCATGCCGCGCAGCACACATCCCATGCGCAATTCGTTCGTGCATCATACCCGGCGCCTGCCGCCTCTGCCGAGGTCTCGCCACGGGGTGTGTCGGCTATCAAACCCGAGTTCTCGTTTACTCCCTCCACAAGTCCGTTCCTTGGGCCACTTCGCACGCTCAACCTTCATTCGACCAACCCCTCCCGAGCGCCATCGCCCATTTTGTTGCCCCTTGCGCATGGGCACAGCCAAAATGATGGACCTGTAAGCCCGATCGAGGGACACGCGCTTCGTCACCGCTCTAGGGGATCCAGCATCGTTGGGAGTCCTCCGGGTCCCAAGGGCGTATTTGGCCCAACGTCACGCAAGAGGAGCTCGGGCGAGATCTCACAGATGGCCACTCTGCCCCACGTGCATACATACCCAGGACAGCTGTCCCTTGCTGCACAGGCTGACCGTAGCCTCTACTCTCTTCCGACGCCGCAACTCTCGAGCGGGCCCAGTAGCAGCGGGAGCAGCCCCGGAAGTTTTACGCATCCCTTGCAAGGTAGTGGGTACTCGGTTCGCCAGACATTCGAGACCGCGCCGATGACACAGAGCCCATCGAGTTCACGCCCTGCTTCCCCCCCTCACGGCATCGGCAATGGTGTGGTTCCTTCCAACAACCATCATCTCGCATATTCGGTTCGGCTCGCGTTTGGCATGACCCCTATTAATCCGTCGGGACCTCCCCGCAACACGTCGCGGCCGTCCACCAAAGCTGCGAAACCAAACGGTTCCCCGGGCGCAAATTCAAATTCAAACACGTTTTCATCGGCCTCGCTTCCTGTATCTCGTTCTGGCTCTCCACCCATCACGTTGCCGCCATTGAAGCTCAAGTCGATGTCTCTCAAGGACCCGACGGGTCTTGGCAATGAGATGAATGCTTCAGACGAGGAGGGAGCACGAGATAAGAAGATCGAGCTTCCAGGCTTCCGGGAATTCGAGGCCGCCACACGCGCTGCCCGGTGACTGTATGTTCAGTCGATCCCGCCTCATGCGTTTATTATGTTTCTTCTATAACCTATTGTGATTCCCTCTGTTTCGTTACCCCCGATCCATTCTTTGATTCTATTCCACATGCAATGGCTCTCGACCTCCTCTCTCAGACATAGAGTTCACTTTTTACTAGACCATCCATATCCAGGTGTGTTTCTTTCGCATAGATGCGTCACATATATAGGGATCAGGCATCTTGAGGACGTATTTTATGTAGTCTTAATATTCAGTGTATCTAGTCGTCAGCCTCTTATTTGTTTCGAGGCTTGTATGAAATGCAGGATTGTATCTTTGGTAACTCGTAGTCGGACTCGTGACTGTTGCGACATGCTTTCCTGTAGATCTCGTTCAATTCACGTGGATAATCTGCCCTCGACTGGCATCGGCCGATTGAGAAGGGATACGTTGTTGAGAATATATGGCAATGGATTTCCCTTTTCCAGGTATGCCTATCATGTCTCGTCCTAGGTCGTCATCGTCGGGTTTACTACTCGTCGTAGGAGGTTGACGGCACACAAGTCTTGCGTGAACAGTCTTTGCTTTTCGCGCCATGGTGGAAGATGGCTGGCCAGTGCTGGAGACGGTAAATCGATCGATGCTCTACTATCGTAACTGACTGCGCCAAGATTTTCGTGTCCAACTCTGGAACTTTAATCAAGACGACGTGCGATGCCCGTCCCAAACTTTTGCAGGACCCGTTGTTGGTTCCGCCCCTCGGAGATTGCTGAGCATGCTCACCGAGGCTTGTAGGGCAATGTGCTATCTCTCGACTTCTCTGCATCCAACAAGTATCTTATAAGGTCCGCACACGATTTATGTAGCTCGTAGGATCTATCCCCATATTCTCAGCGGCGGCGCAGACAATCTCATACTCAGGTTTGACATATCGAGGCTGCCTGCTGTAGGGACCCGACCAGCTCAAGACGTTTATCGCCGTCACGATGTAAGTGGGGTCCTGTCAATTCACGCTTCTATCAGCGATATCAACCACCGATGACGCATATAGGACAGCGTGCGGAGTGTGAGTGCCCATCCTCATCAGGACGAGGTATTCCTCAGCGCAAGGTAAGGCTTCTGATATTTTAAGTTCATGAATTTGTATTCCCCTGATTCTCTCTGATTGTTGCCGTATGCTAGCGAAGATGGAAAGATTGTTCTTCACGATGGGCGTGCTGATAGGAGGCTGTCCCCTGCGCAGGGAACAGTTCAACACGAGACAGAGTTTACGGGCGTGCAGACACATCCCACCATGGAGCACATCTTTGCCACCAGCGACGCCCATGGACAGGTATGTCTTCGCGACACTCGGATGGCGTTTGGCCCGCAGTCGAGTAGGTCCAACGAAGGGATCGTGCAAAATGTGAGTGCTCGAAGGCATTCTATCACCGCAGTTCGTCGGCTGAACCATCGCCGAAAGTACAACACAAAACTTTCAAAAAGATCCTTGAGTTATCTTTCCAACCCCGAAAGTAGCAGTATTACTTTTGATCGTGACGGTCAGCTCCTTTACGCCGTTCGCTAATTGGTCCGCATTGACATTTCGTTAGGAAGTAGGCTGGCCGTAACAATGCTCGTGAGTCTTTGCCTCGACGGTCAAATCACCCTGTTCCTACTCGTAGGACAGCACTGGTTTCCGACCATTTACGCTATTTCGGATCCTCATCCTCTTGCCGTTCTTACCGGAAAGAATAACCCCGACGGTTCACGCGTTAATTTCGGAGAGAGAACATATTCTAATTCATGCACCATGAAGGTGAGGTTTCATGGGCGGGGGTTGCCTTGCTGTACTGACGTAACTAGTCGGGAGCATTTGGTGGGCCAGCCATGAACGACGACATTCTTTATGGAGCAGGGTCTGATGACTTCAGGGGTTACGTCTGGAAAATACCTGAAATCAGCACCCTTTTAGGGCGCAGACGGGAAATTAACGCGGATAAATGGATGTCACAGGAATGGTTGGATGTCTGTGGTGAGCTCATTGGTAGCCTAAATTGTCATATCGCTTCACCCTTCCGCGGGCTCAGCCTACTCCGAAACCTTGTGGTCAACACGGTTCCTCCCGCTCCAAATTGATACTCCACTCTGTCGATTGAATGGTTTGTTTAAGGATCGGAATGAGCACACACGCCCGATCTCATTTATCTGTGTTCTCAGGGCATAGGTCCATCGTGAATGCCGTTGCAATGCATCCATCGCTTCTCCACATTGTCACATCTGGCGTAGAGCGTCATGTGTTTCTGCACAGCCCGACACGCGTTTCACCAGTGGCTCCGCAACTTTTAGAAACGCCATCCGAGACAAGAGAGTTGGGAGAGCGGGACCCTGCCCGCTTTTTGAGAGCGTTCCTGCTAGGGCCACATCCGACATTGCACGAGGAAATTGACGAAGCAGGTGACGAGGAAGAAGCTATATCTCTATTCGATCAGTAAGTAGTCTATATCGATCATCAAGGACACACCTAACCATGGAACGTACACAGCATTTTAAGGGACGAAGGTGGAGGAGACGTGTTTACATTGCGGCGTTGGGGAGACGACGAGGACTCTGAAGACGACTACTTTTTGCTTGATAGGAGGGAAACTCCCACACCGCCCACTGACTAGGTATTCAAGCAGATTTGTTGGTACTGTAGACGGATGCGGCTTGAACCCCTGTGGCCTGATGTTCTCACTGCTACTTCACCGCCTTACTTGCCTCTTCGATACACATTCTCCACAGCATATTTTTCAAGGCGCTAGTTTGGCGCCCATAATATGGATACACGTGGCGCCCACCACACTCGCCATCGAACACCATGTCGGTCATCCTCACGAGACAGACTAAATTCGATATCAGGGAGTCCAACATTGCCGTCTTGGGCCGTCCAGAGGTAGAGGACAACGCCGATCGTGACGACTATGATCTGATCATTTTTTAGCTCCAAGCAAAGTATGAGGGAAAAAGTCAAGATCAAGTCTGGGAAAATGCTGGCAAAGCGTCGGGCGTGAACATTTGGCGTGCCGACAACTCCAAGCTGGCAGCCTGGCCAGATCAGCTCGGGAAAGAAGTCTGGAGACACTGGGATCGATACGGGTTTTTCTACGACGAAGATGCGTATCTCGTATTGCACGTAAAAAACTTTCCGCGCTTGATCTCGTCCGATTTTACTGACCGATCGACGATGCATTCAAGACATACAAGAGGGAAGATTCGGACCCGACGTTCACCTACGACATCTACTATTGGGTCAGCCAAAGAGCGACAGAAGACGACATTGCGACCGTCGCATACAAGAGCGTCGAGCTCGACGAATGTGATTCCTTTTTTCTTCAAACGAGATCCTCTGGTTGACGCGGCTACGAAAAAAAAAAACAGACCTCGGAAAACGGGCGGTTCAATACCGCGAAGCGCAAGGTCACGAATCTGAGCCCTTTCTCGCCCTCTTTCCCAGATTCATGGCCCTCAGGGGCGGCGCGTCTACGCAGTGGCACCACCCTGCCGCCTGGATCGACCCAGGAGTGAGAAAGATCTACCGGATGTGGACGTCGACGTACAAGGTCCACAAAGATCTACACCCTCACGACGAAAAGCAGAAGCAAATCATCGCGTACGAGCTCCCGTTTGAAAATCTCGAGATCGAGCGGGGGGGACTGTACGTCTACGATTCGAGAGACAAGATCGCGCTGTATTGCACCAAGGCCGCCGGCTCTTGGGAACGCTTTTGGGTCGGGGACATGACCATGTATCTCGGGTACATCCGAACGTGCTTTTCCAACAACTTTGCTCACTATGGTACGTTTTTTTTGCCGCGTCGTAATCGTATCTCCCGGCGTTGGCACTTACTCGGAAGGACTGCTTGACAGACGAGGACACGCCGGGCGACACCGAGTTCATGAAGTTGATTGGCGTCGAGAGCGTGACGCCGCTCCACTCCCGCGTGTACGACCACACGGTGGGCCCTGCCGCCCAATTGTACCGCCTCGCCCAAACCGATCCGCGCTTGGCGTTCTCCTTGGTCCCCTCTCCCACGCTCGCCGCGCTGGATGCAAAGGCCGTGTATGTCCTCGACGATTATGGAAACGCGCATTATCCGGTGGTGTATGTGTGGGTCGGCAAGGACGCCACTGATCCCCAAGCTCGCTTCGCGCTTGTGTATGGCGAGGAGTACCTCAAGGAGAAGAGGGCTCGCGAAGGTGAGCGGGTATCACTGTCGGTTACTGTCGTCAAGATGAGGCAGGGCCAGGAAACGCCTCTGTTCCTCAAGGCGTTGGGTGCGGAAGCAAAGACGTGATCTCGTGTAATTGTAGTGTGACAAGGAGTAATAGTTATAGCAGATGGTATTTAAGTGTACATCGCGGATATCAACGAATGTGCCATTGTCCAGCAAAAGAGGAAAGTGGAGCAAAATCCCCGAAAAGTATGGTCTATTGAAAAGTGGTAGACGGACACATCATCGTTTTAGTAGCGGGCGTCCCATGCCGTCTTGTATTCAGGCGCGTAGGCGGGGGTATAGCCGGGGACAGTCCCTGGTGCCATATGCATGTCGTACGCGGCTTGTGGCGAGGGGTCATAGATGGGGCGGTAACTTTGTGGGTTCATTCCCCAGGCAGCGACGGGTGCCGAGGCCGTGGCAGTCCTCTGGCGGCGGCGACAGCAGCAGCAGATTAAACCGCCGACGCACAAGAGGAAAAGAAGGCAGACACCAGCGATCACGCCAATCACCCACTTCTTCAGAGTAGACTTGGTACTACCGGAGCTGGAACCGCTCGAGTGGAACAGTTGATCAATCTCTGCTCCGGTGGCACTGCCAGAGCCGTCGCGGACGTTTGCAAAGTCCTGCGCGGCTTGACTTGCGTTTGTCATGGGAAGGAGCTGGATGTAAGCCGTGTCAGAGGACGGGGTGGCTGCGTTCAGCAAGTTTCCAAAGTTGATGAGTAGGTAGGCGTTGCGCACTGGTTCCGTTTAGAAATCATGGCCTGCAAAAAGACAGCACTAGTACTCACAAAATGCCATCCCCAAAATCATGTCAAAGAGAATTTCGCCATCCTGTACAATGTCGAACGAGTACGGTTGGAACTGACGGGATATGAATAAAGAATTGTCGTGCCCAAAGGATCCTACTCACAGCGCCTACACAGTAAGATTTCCCATCGTTGGTCTGCAGGTCAAAACCATCAAAGTTCAAGTCGAGAGGGTGGATAGGGAATTGCACGCCAGCGAAAAGGAATGTGGCGTTGACTTGTTCGTTACAGGGAAGGACCCATATCTCTCCAATACCAGATACGTTGGTAAGGACGGAGCCAGGGACATCACCATATAACGCTTGAGCAACATAACTGGAGATCGATCAGTGGCTGGCCAAGATGCCGCCTTGTACACTTGCCTGGGGACCTGAGGAAGGGTGAAGCCGGAATCGAAAATGACCGTTGCGTTTTTTGTTTGTGCGCCGGTGACCTGAGTTTTGATCTCAATTGGTTGGCCATTTGGGCCGATGATGCCATTGACGTCGAGTAGAGTCTGCCAGTGTTGACCGCCTTGAAGGGGCGCAAGGGTGACAGCATGCTGTGGCTGGTCGAGAATGCCCTGGTAATCCGACAAGACCTCTCCTACGGAGAGATCACCGGGGTAAGGCTCATTGGGATCACTAGCACGCTGAAGAAGAATGGCAAGAATAGGATCAACTGAGGTATCTCCGGTGAATATGCGATCCAGAGGAGGGTTGGCAGCAGCAGAGTTGGCTTCAACTCGGACGGTAGAACCCGAACTAGGACCAAGCCCAATCAAACCGTCCGCACCCGCGGCTGCGTTTCCCTCTGGAGCGTAGACTGCAAAAGATAAGAAAAGAGTGGAAGGAGGAGAAAATAAACTGACTAAAAAACTGAGAATCGATTGTAAACCCAGCGAAATCAAAAGTGGCCGACATGACCTCGCCTGGCAAGAGTTGAGCAAGGAAGAGGGCGGAAAAAAAGTGGAATACCTGAGGCAGAGCCAGATGCATATTCTACGCCTGCTTGATAGTTTTCATCGACAGCGCTTGGAACAGCGCTGGAAACCCAAAGATCGGAGCTGTAGCGGGGGATGAGAAGTGGCGAAGAGTGAGAGTGGGGAAGAAGGTGAAGCATACCTTCCGGTGTCAATCATGATGGAAAAGGCAGCACCATTCAAAGTAACGTTGGTGGTATAGACCATGTTTTGGCTGTCGCCTAACTGAGACATCGTCCCCGTCATTGCCGTCCTACGTTGGAGAGCAGTAGAAGGCCCCAGCCGGCCAGACAGGGGTAAATGCTTCGCATGGGCGGACCAAGCAAGAAGACCTAGAGAAAATAAGCAAAAAGACCGCATGAAGAATGGGAAGAAGAGAAGAAACTTGACGCACGGCTGTGGGCATTTTAAGATGGGCGCAGGGTCAAAGGGCGTGTGCTTGGCAGCACAGGATACATTAACTGATTGGGGTTAAGTAACTATGTAACCGTCAATTCTGTACTTACTCGCCTCTTTATTTTCTTGATGCGTTCCTTGCACCTCCTTCATTCGCTTCTTCCCCTGTCGGTCGTTGCTCTCTCCATTCCTTTTCACGTCCTACCTCGCCAATCTTCCGGTGTACTCTCAGTAGGAAATACGCAGAATGCATTCTACTACACCAACATCACCCTTGGTGGTCGCCAGATCTCCGTCATGCTCGACACCGGAAGGTGCGCTCTTTTTCCCGTCATCTCCGCTCGACTTCACTCTTCACCAGCTCCGACTTGTGGGTCACTGGCTCCGTACCCGGTGCACAGGACACGGGCAAGTCCCTAACGCTTTCCTATGCCGTCGGCAACGCCGCCGGTACGTCCCGTCCCTACCTCCCACCCTCGTTCTCACTCCACCGTAGGCGACGTCTACACTGCCCCATTCGAATTCGACGGCTACACCGTCCAGGATCAGGCATTCCGCAAGTCCCTTCGTTCTCTCTCAATTCCACCTCTCATCCCCCGATCATAGTCCTCGTCGGCAATACGGCCACCTTTTCTACTAACATCCACTCCGAGGGCTACGATGGTCTCATTGGTCTCGGTCCAAACTCGGGCTCATCGATCTACAAAAAGCTCAGCGGTGATTCCGGAAACAGCGCCATAAATCGAATATTTCAGCAGAATTCTTCCACCGACAACTACATCACCCTCATGCTCAGCCGTAATGGCGACCCGGGTAGCCCGATATCTGGCCAGTTCACCATCTCTTCCCTTGTTCCCGGCTTCGAAAACATTACAAATCAGCCGCAGATTCCAGTAGAAAAAGTGTACAAGCTTACTGATCAGGACCAGCACTGGCAGATGCTGACCGACAAGGACGTTGGCATAATCGGTCCCGACGGTCAGCCTATCCAATACTCTTCAATCGTACCCAAAGCACCCGACGGTCAGATGGTGGCAGTCTTGGATTCTGGTTTTACTCTCCCCCAGGTGCCTCGTTCCGTGTCCGACGCCATCTATGGTCGTGTGCAGGGTGCAGAATGGTCATCATCCAGTCAGGCGTGGCTCGTACCTTGTGGTCAATTGATCAACCTCACGTTCAACTTTGGCGGCATGTCATACCCCGTGCATCCATTAGACGTGTCGTCTAGCGATTTTGGTGTCACATTTTCCGACGGCAGCCCTGCCTGTCTTGGAACCGTAGGCCAATTTAGAATTTATTCCTGTTCGTTCCTGACTCGTCCTCAGTTCCAACCTATCAGTTCAGCCTTTAGTTTGCTTGGAGAATACGATATGATTCTCGGCATGGCATTTTGTAGGATCATTTCAACTTTTTTTTTTTTACCACTCATGGTCATTTTCTAGTGCGAAACACCTACACGCTGATCAATTTTGGTAATTTCGTTCGAGGGGGCTCGAGCTCCAGTAACCCTTACATTCAGCTCCTGTCTCTCACCAACGAGACAGCTGCCGTTCAAGACTTTATAAAAGTCCGACTGAACGGCCAAAATCTCATCAACTCTTCTCAGTATGCCCTCTTGCCCGCGTCACAGGAACAGCATTCGCCTGAGACTGCAGCGGAAAAGAAGGCGCAAGAGGAAGAGGAAGTGCTCAGCCATTGGCCGTATATCCTTGCCGGATGCCTTGTCGTTGTCCTCCTCCTTGTTTCTTACTGCGTTTGGCGCTGTTGTTGCCGGCGCAAACGCTTGGCCAAGAAAAAGGCGGCAAACCAGCAGGCCGGTTTTACATCCGGCGGATTAAACGCCGGACCGTATGCCCCGTTGCAGGACTCGGGGAGCACTGCGTCCTTGGTTATGAAGCCCATGGGCACGTCCACCGATTTCGAGAACGGCAAAGACGCGGTCGTACGGCACTAGCCATTGATCTATAGATGCTTCATGTACTTGGATACCACGAGCAAGCGCGTAGCTGGCTATCATGGACTTGCTGCAATTGCACACGGTTGCATGTTGCGAGATATGTACAATCGAGGGATGGCCCTGACGGGTCCATTAAAGTAAATACGATTAAAAATACGGGACCTTTCTTTTTATCCTGCTAGCACCGTCAAGACTTGCGACGTCCGCCCAAGGACGGTCGTTCCCCGAGCACAAGGATCGAGTGCGCACAGCACAAGAGCGTTGCCACACAGACCATCAGCCTAAGAAACAAGACCGCGCCCGCGTTCTGCTGCACGAGTGCCTTGACGAGAACGCCTACGCCGCGCGCCTCGTGCGCGCCGTCCGACCAAGAACCGTCATTAGAGTGTGGAACGGGAATGGGTGCGTGGGACGACGCGACCAGCACGTCCGTCCGCAGCACGTCGACGATCGACGATCCGTTCACGACGTCCCCTCTGCATCGGAAGTCCGGTCCGGGTTCGTTCATATCGAAGAGGGTGCTCGCCGTACCGCCGCCGCGTGTCAATAACGTATCCATGTCGTCGACGCTGGTGGACGCGCCGCAGCCGAGGTAGTGCGCGCGTGTCAGCGTCAGTGCCGCCTCTGCCTCTGCCTCTACCTCTGCCTCCATCCCCGAGTTTGCTGCTTCCGAGTTCGAGTTCGACTCCGAGACCCACTCCCAGCAGTCCGCAGCGATGCGTTCGCACAGTAGCTGCACAGACGCATCACGCCAGCGTGACGTCAACACTTCCGACACGTGCATCGGGCAGTGTGCAGGCCACGCGCATGCGGCGACGAGGCGATCCAAGTCTGATTCCGACGATCTGCTGCACCCAGCGTCCGCGTTGTTGAAGAACGGTAATGCCAGACTGCCATCGACCATCGCGGGCGGGTTTGAGTGGTGGTCCATGATGTGCACGGGGCTATGCCGGACGATGTGGAGGTGGTGGTGTGCCTTGAATCCGGGCCTCAACAGACTGCGCAGAGAGCCCATGTGTGCTAGAGGTCAGCGGCGATCAAAAAAAAAAAAAAGACGTCCTGACGGCCAGGTGCGTACCTGCAGACGTGCCACAGCGTGACGAAAAACAAGAACAAGGATTGGGGCTGCCCGTCGTGCGGCCGACCGACGACGTCGTGGGTTTCTGTCGGCGGGACGGCGACGACGACGACGGATTCGGTCATTTCTGAAAAAAAAAAAAAAAAAAGGTGAGTCGAAGAGATGGATGCCAGCCTTTTTGTACTACTGTGAAGCGCAGTTCAAAGCGTGTACCAGCGTTGGCTCGACAAAGCAACGCGTGCTGGGTGGCTAGTGGTTCTTCCACCGATCGTACATGATCCGTGTTGTGGATCTCAAGAATGGAAGATGGACCACACAAGACGAGCAGGGGGGGGGGGTAAAACAAGTTGGATATCAAAAAGGTCGAAGTGATACATGCCATCCGCTATCTAATGCAACCCTGACTAGTCAGGATTTTTTTAAAAAAATCGCAGAGAAAAATTACCAAGGTATGCATAAGTAAAACCCTAGAGCTCCGCTGCATACTGTATTCGAATGGTCAGCGTCATGTCCAAGCGAGAGCGACTGACGCAACGCACATTGGGGTGTGCCGTATCCAGGGGTGACGGCGAGGTGAGAATCATGGACATGGACTGCGTGCGTCGATGTACTGGTGAGGTTGGAGAAGGCGCAATGGTTTTATTGCCATCCCTTTCCGCTTCCCCTATTCCCTCAAGGACAGGTTTCTGCGGATGTGGCGATGTCGGGGGAAAAACGTGCGGGCGTGGTGGCTCTGGGAACGGCGCCCTGATCGATTTGCGCCTTTTCGAGCGTTTCGGAGCCGTGCTTTCCTCCCCTCTGTGGACGGCGTCGCTCTTGGGCTCGATGAAACCGACCTCTTCAAGCGTATATCAGATCACCGTCGACAAAAGATGCCACATCACCCACGGTCTGTTTCAAGCTCCGTTTCGTGCGCGAGCTTACAGTCGTCCCCATTCTTGCATTGACCCGCGGCGAACGCTGGACATATTTGCCCTGAATGCGATTTTAAAAACGAGCCGTCGATGGCGCGTGTACAACTCACGCTGTCCTCCCATCATCACACCACCTCCGATCACACGCCACGTTATCGGATAAAAATCCCTCGCGCGGCATTCTTCGTACTTGTCGAGTGGTTTTGGAGGCAAGCGTGCGTCCGTCGGAGATGCTGGCTCTTTGGGTGGATTTTCTGCATTGCCTTTGGACTCTGGATCGTGGATGCTAGCGTACGTCAGGGGAGCGTGGGATGACGGAACAGATAAGAACGGTGCCTACAACGTGCACTTGTCCCCACTCGAACACCTGCCGTTCGTCGTGTAAAATTTGCATGGCTTTGCTGCGGCACGCGTCAGCAGTGTCCAAAAAAAAAAAAATTAAAATGTTTAAAAAAAGCTCAAACATACTCTTGTACGCAAGTGGCTTCTTCTTCTTCTGGTCATCTTGCCACGGTAGCGAATTTTGGGACGGGAGTGCAACCATCGTGGCTTGATCAACATACTGACCCGCCGTTCCACCCCGCCCGATCACATACTCGGGCTTGACAGCCCCGGGAAAAACCGGATAACTATAACCTGGTGACGAACCGACACCGAGATCGCCAGGCCGACTTATTTCTGCCCCTTCCAACCACGCCGTATCGAACGCCGCACGTGGCGGGTAGTCCACGCTCGTCGCCGTAGACGACGATTCAGCAGAAGACGGCTCGCTGTTGTCGTCTGGGTAATCCAGAAACGCCTCTGCCTGACATGCCAATCCGTACCTCGGATCAAACGAAGGGGAGAGGCACGGATATGGTTGCCATAGGAAAACTGGATGCGCTTGAGGGCTCAGAGGGTGGTAGACAGGGGTTTGTCCGAGAGAACGATAGGCTATATAGATCGACACGATCAGGTTTCAGCGTTTCGCCAAAACGTCATGCGTCTGTCTCACCATAAACGTGCTCTGCTTGGTACGCGGGATGAGGTATCGCGGGGACTGGGCTCGATCAGCCAGGGACTGCGGAATAAAATGGGGTACTGACTTTCTACTTGAGTGGGGACGGAATGATGTGCAAACGGACAGCCGGAGCCACGCCTGCAGTTGCCCGCCTGATAGTAACGGCAAGTAGCTCGCTTCTGATGAGGGCTCGTCTGGGACGAGTCCTGACTGCCTATGCGCCGGACGACCATGAAAGGACGTCGAGGTCAAGTGGAAGGGCTCACCGATGCACACGGCACAACAATGATCTTCGTGGATATAGCCCACAGGCACCATGTGTTGCAGGAATAGCACAGCAAGGAGGAAAAAGCGCAGGCAACAGATTAAAGTAGCTCTCGTTTCTTGTCGGGACGCGAGACAAGGCAGCAAGCACGAGTGAGACAAGGAGAAAGATATGTCAAAGGGTGCAAGTCTCCTCAAATCGGGGTGGCTAGTCCATATCAACGCATCATTATGCACACGCCCCGATGTTCAAGAACAGGACAATGGCTATATCCGAAACCGGTCTAGTTCCGAAAGTTCATGACGGTCAAGGTGAAATAGATGATCCGCGTATCGCTCACGAGGCATGGCTAAAAGCTGCATGTAAAGTTCAGGCGATGGGACGACCCTTGGCGGAAGTCGAGAACCAAGGTTTTTACGCGCAAGTCACTGTCGATTCAGTGAATTGGCTGACGCTGTGTGCACTTACAGGCGTGGTAGCGAGGGCCAAATATACCGCACAAACAATAGGAATAGACGAGATGAGCGGTCGCCATCAACCGGCCATGTAGCAGTTGACAATAATACAAGACCGGAATGTCAAATTTCCGTCCGTACCTGGTAAACCTTGTCTGCGACTTATTGTTCGTTCGCGGAGATGGGATAACAATCGGCCAAGTTTGGCATGCAAGCACCCAGAGCATGTCGTCAAGATGAAACCTAATCATTCGTGCACGATAAAACGATAAATGGCCGCGAAAACGGCCAACAAGGTAAGCACATGTCCTGCAGCTAATACCCAGGCCCAGATGTGAATATAAAAGAAAGCACTAGGGACTATCGTACAATAATACAAGTAGTGAGTCATTCGTTTGGCAAAGATACATGCTCGTGTCGGTCGTGAAGAAGGGGCGTGCGTTCGGTGGGTACTGGAGGCGTGATGGACGGCTGGTTTTGCTCGGTGGTGCTCGAGGTGGAACTGGAAGCCTTTTGTGTCGGCGAGAGCTGCCACGGCTGAGTGACGTCTGCTTTGCAGACGGGGCACTAGAATGGAGCGTATCAAAAAACAAAAAAAGGAAAGGAAAAAGGGCGGATGAAACGGACGAGTTTCTTGCGATTGATCAGCCAGGTATCGACCTCGTCGAGATGAAAGATGTGATGGCATGGGAGCTCGCGGACGTGGTCGCCTTTTGCAAACTCGAAGAGGCAGATTGCACACTCGGCTTGTGTCTCGCACCACGGAAAGGGAAGGGGAGTCTGATGCGAGGTGGAAGGACCTGAATCGGAGCTGTCGCCTGCCTCGAGGTCGAGGGAAGACGGATCTGGATGTGGGAGAGAACCGCGATGCTTTTCCCAGGCGGAGCCGTTCCAAACTCTCCAAGGGAGGCTCTTGACGAGGTGTTCCGGAGCGCGGTCACGCTGGGCAGCACGTGCCATGCGAACGCGATGGATGAGAAGGGTGACGAAAGTGAGACAAGAGGGGAGGATTAGAATGACGACAAAGGTCAGTATAGGACTGTGGAGGGATTGGATCGGGGATGGAGAGAAGGAAGAGAGGAGACGTACGAGTACCATTCCCAAGTAGAATACCGAGCAGTGATGAGAAGAGAGAGGGTATTCAAACCGGCGTGGCGAGTGGTGGAAGCGTCGATTAAGCGGACGAGATCGCTGTAGTCTGCATAGGTGATGTAGGTCGATGGAGTGGTGATGTCGGAGGCGTCATCTGGGAGAGGAGAGATCAACAGGAATATGGGACGATCTACAGCAGAGGGAACCTTTACTGTACATGTTGATGAGGGTGTCGGGGACGCCGGTGAGATCGGGGTGTTGGCCGCCCACGACGACGGCCCTCGCGCCGAGACGATGGGCTTCTCTGATCTGAAAGAGACGATCAAAAGGGGAAAGGCGAGCGTTGGGGAGGGGACGTTCCTTGTCGGCAAAGGTGCACTCGCCGCGCTGCACGAGGGCGATCCAGGGCTCGTTTGGATCTGGACGGTGAGGGCCGACGCGACAGAGAGGCGGACATGCGAAGTTGGAGGCGTTGGAGGGGTGGAGGGAGGGACAGGGCGAGGTGAAGGAGGAGAGGGGGAGGACATAGCCGAGGAGGGGATCGACAAGCTCAGGACCGAATGCGGCAGGTCGGGCGTGAAAAGAGAGTGGCGGGGTGCGGTCGACGATGGTGACGGTGCCCTCGGTGCCCCAGACCCAGCCCCAGAGCCAGGTGCCCTCGGAAGACGTCGGCGAGAACCTGTGGAGGAAAAGAAAGGAGGACCGAGCGGCGCAAGTCTGCAGAAGAAGAAGAAGAAATAGAAACGGGACGAGCATGGGTACACGAAGCCTTGCAAGACAGACGGCGCATGTGCTACTTCACCATCGGAGTTTGATTACACCTTTAAATTAGAAAAATAAAATAAAATAAAATGGATGCGCTGAATCCATGCAACCCACAGTCTTGTGTGTGCTCGGCCTCTGCGCCGTCTCGACCACCGTCGATTCGTATGTCGCCACAGAGTCTCCCATAGCCAAGGCTGGTCTGCTCGCCAACGTCGGTCCGTCTGGTTCCATGTCCTCAGGGGCCTACGTAAGTCCTCCTCCTTCCAGCTTCCCATAGCTCTGACGTACCCCACAGCCGGGCGTCGTCATAGCCAGTCCCAGCACCACCGATCCAGACTATCTCTATTCATGGGTTCGCGACGCGTCTCTCGTGTTCAAGGTCCTCATCGACCAGTACACTCTCGGCCAGGACTCCTCCCTCGGCCCCCTCATCGACCAGTTCGTCGAGGCAGAGGCGAACATACAGCAGGTCACCAACCCGAGTGGCACCGTCTCCACTGGCGGTCTCGGCGAACCGAAATTCAACATCAACGAAACTGCCTTCACTGGCTCATGGGGTCGCCCTCAGCGCGACGGTCCTGCTCTCCGTTCCACCGCCATCATCACCTATGCAAACTGGCTCATCGCAAACGGCAACGCCTCCTACGCCTCCGACACTCTCTGGCCCGTCGTCCAGCTCGACCTCGACTACGTCGCCGCCAACTGGAACGAGTCTACCTTTGATCTCTGGGAGGAGATCGACTCTTCTTCCTTTTTTACCACCGCCGTACAACACCGTGCTTTGCGTCAGGGCGCTGCATTCGCTACCGCCATCGGTCAGACCTCCTCCGCAGCCAACTATACCACTCAGGCTGACGCCGTCCTCTGTTTCCTGCAGGCAAGTCCCTCCTCGGTTCCCTTGGATCCTGCCAACCTCCTAGTCCTAGTCTTATTGGACGCCCTCTCCCGGTTTCATGACTGCCAACACCGGAGGCGGTCGCTCGGGCATCGATGCAAACACCGTCCTTGCCTCCATACATACCTTTGATGTCAACGCCGGATGCGACGATACCACCTTCCAGCCCTGCTCCGACAAGGCCCTCTCCAATCTAAAGACCTACGTCGATTCTTTCCGCTACATATATTCCCTCAACTTTGGCATCACCGCCAACGCTGCCGTCGCGACAGGTCGATACCCCGAGGACGTGTATCAAGGCGGAAACGTGAGTCGTCCCTGCCGATCTTGCATCGCGTCCTGCCTCATATGCTACCCTCAGCCGTGGTATCTCACTACCTTTGCTGTTGCTGAGCAGCTGTACGACGCCCTCACCGTCTGGAACAATCAAGGCTACATCACCGTCACCTCGACTTCGCTTGACTTTTTTCAGCAGTTCAACACCTCCCTCACCATTGGCACTTATACCTCGTCCTCGTCCGTCTTTGCGTCCCTCACGACCGCCATCCAGGACTTTGCTGACGGCTTCATCGCCGTTGGCGCACAGTATACTCCTTCTGGCGGTGCCTTGTCGGAACAGTACAGCAGGACCGATGGCACGCAACTCAGCGCCGTCGACCTTACATGGAGCTATGCGTCCGCGCTGACCGTCTTTGCTGCGCGTGCAGGGCAGCTCTCGGCAAGCTGGGGTGCCGAGGGGCTGACCGTTTCGAGCTCATGTTTGACGAGCAGCGCCGCGACGGTGTCTGTCGAGTTCAACGTCAATGTGACCACCGTCCTGGGAGGTACGTGATCCCCCGCTCGAGTCGACTAAAAACCACCAACAATATGCGTAGAGAACATATACCTCACTGGGTCGGACAGTGCCTTGACCGACTGGAGCACTTCCAATCCTATCCTCATGTCCTCTGCCAACTACCCGATCTGGAGCAGTACGTTTGTATTCGCTTTGTTGCCAACGCCTACTGACCGCGTCGCCACCAGCGACGGTGAATTTGCCAGCCAACACTGAAATTCAGTACAAGTACATTAGCATCTACAACGGTCAAGTCACGTGGGAGGCCGATCCCAACAATGAGTTTACGACGGGGGCATCTGGCGCTCAAACCTTGAACGATGTGTGGCAAAGTTAGACAGGGCGATTTAACCGTACATGTTTACCGTCTTGTCATGGAAACGAGTGAACAAGGTGCAACTGTTTGGCCCCCGATATCCAGAATAATAGTACTTCAACATGGCTACAATCGAAAAATGGAAGAACATTATGGAAGAGAGAGAAAAAGGAGAAAAAGGTTGTCATGAGCACCATTGTTGTTCTCTGCAGCTTTCTAGTGTCCCTCTGAATCGAACACAGTCTGATGGCCCTGCGTTGGGATATGCTGGCCAATGGTACCCGGGTAGTACGCAGCATCGGGTACGCCAGTCTCGTCCAGACCCTCTGCGGCTTCGATGATCTCGTACAATCTCGAAGCCACTTCTGGTGGAGGGACTCGCCCTCCGAGAATATCCCGCGCAGGTACAGGAGAACCATAGAAATCGCGATTCGCATCCTTGCGCTCGATCAAGACGGTCCCCTCGAGCGAGAGACCCGCAAAGAGACCTAAGTAGCCCTCGGTCGGTCCACGAGACCACAAACGTACGCGCGCGCGCGCAAGGAAACGCACCTTTACTCTTGGAATACGAAAACATGCTCGCCGGATGTGCCAAGCTCGCCTGGACGCTCCCGCCCGTGCCGATGGGCCCCGCAGCGGCGCTCACGTTCCCCCCAATGGTGACGTTGCCGCCCATGGAGAACGCGCGCACGGCGTCCTCCGAGTTGAGCACGATGACAAAGTCGGTGATGTCGGCGCCGATTTGGAGGCCCCATCCTAGGCCGCCAGTGGCGATGCACGATGGCGCGGACCATGAGCCGTCTGGGAGACGGGCGATGACGAGGCCAGAGCCTGCTTTGCCGGAGAACATGAATCCGGCTTTGATGACTTGGAAGACGGCGAGGCCTGCGAGAGGGGGTTAGACATGGACGGACGGTCGGGCAGGCGCTCGGTGGGCGTACCGCGCGCATGTTGGAGGACTGCTTTGGGGATCGAGTTGAGCGCAGATTCGGGGTGGTTGGGATCGGCTGTCGCAGATTAAAAAAAAAAGATATGAGACCGAGCTCGAGACGGACAGGCAATAAAATAAACCTAGGAAACTTGCGAGAATCTTGGCCGCCTTGTCTGCCTCGCCTGGTAAGGAGAAACCCTGCACGAAATCGCGCGAGCCAGAAGCGACACGGGAAGAACCCTCCCTGACGAGCGCCGAAGCCTGGATGCCTGCTCGTTGAGCTCCCCGCTTGAACTTGTCAAGCATAGACATGGTCGCGTTCAGTCGACCTTTGTGTCGGGCTGCGCCGGCACTAGCTGACACTTTCTTATGTAATACGCAGCTACGCTACAGCTTGCGCTGCCAGTGGTACTCAAGAGTGATACGCATCTACCACGTGAATTCGCGCGACACTGCGTTGATTGGTATATCATCTGTAGAAACGTGCTCGCGGCGACTTCCTGCCAATTCAAGAACCCACTCGGCCGTTGCTCGTCCGCACAAGGACGTCCAGCGGGGGACAGCTCACGAGGTAGACAGGCGGGAGTCGACGGACGCTTCGGAGATCATGGTAAAGCGATGTTGACTACGGTTGGATATTGCCACTCACCTGCCCTTCAAATCGCCGGCGTCGATGCTCACGACGGCTGTCGTGATCTCGTCTGGTGCCACCTAGGGAATATAAACATTCAAGATCCTCCTATCATACCATAAGAATGGGTTGTACGAGAAGAGAAGAGCGTACTTGTCGTTGTCCTTGGTCTTGTTCAATGGCTGCACGTGCACCCAAGGGAGAAGATCCCGTCTTCCGACTCGGAGCGCGTTCAAGCGCACGCGATATCTGTCTAGGATCTCATTCTGCCACTAATGTATCCTGCTAGACTGGAGTGGGACAAGGACACCTGTGTCCACCTTGTTCGTGGGTCGTTTGATATTATCGACCGCAACGCATACACAGTCACGCATCGAACACCCAAGCGAAAGCAGAGTTCCGCAACCTGACGGGACCACGTCGGATCGTCAACCGTCTCGATTTGCAGCGGATACATACCCAAACTAGATTCCCGAATTCATGCATGTGCCCCTTTTTACCCTGCTTTCCTAGTCGCCTTGCATACCTTGTGCTCCCATCCATCACGAATGCAATGTACTTGGGAACGGGCCCAGTCGCGGGGATGTCGAGCAGCCAGAAAACGAGCCATTTCCAGATGGTTGCAAACAGCGAACAGATGTATGCGAGGATGCGTGGCATATCCGGATCGTCAACAACATACCAACGGCATACCCGGCTTGCCTATGGTAGTTACCCTGCTTTCCTAGTCGCCTTGCATACCTTCTGCTCCCATCCATCACGAATGCAATGTGCTTTGGGAACGGGTCAAGTCGCGAGGATGTCGAGCAACCTGAGAACGACGAACCATTTCTGGATGGTTGCGAACAGCGAACGGACTCTGTATGCGAGGATGTGTAGATCGTCAACAACATACCAGCGGCATACTCAGCTTACCTATGGTAGGTTCAAGCAAATGGTCTACACTGGGCAAAGACAACAAACTAGTGACATCATCGGCCCGTAGTGGACTCATCGAGTGTACTAGCAACTAGTCTACAATGTCCGCTTAGCCCACATTTTACGCTGGTACTCGAGTATTATAGGAACAAGGTCAAACAGTCCAAATTCCGGCCAGCACGCGTCTACCAAATGTATTTGCGTGTCTTCGTTGCACTAGTGGACCAGTCAGCAAATCGTTGGCAGAAAGTCGGGCTATACTCACCTGCCATGTCAAGAACCCACTCAACCGTTTTACTCCGCTCGTCCGTACAAAAACGTCAAGTGGGGGACAGCCCACAAGGGAAGTGGACAAGTGGGAGTCGATAGACTCTTCGGTAATCGTGCTGAAATGACGTTGACAAGGATCCGACAAGTTGAACGTGCAGTAATACTCGCCTACCCTTTAAATCGCCTACATCAATCGCTTCTTGGATGGCGCTCTCAACGGCCGTCGCGATCTCGTCCTGCGACGCGTAGGGCGCGCAAATATTGAGAATCGCACTATCAGGTCGGGTATGGAAACAAGTTGTGCGGACGGAGGGACATGAACGCACGTGGTATTATTCCGGGTCATCTTCTCTGCCATTTCTATGCCTGCCTGCACGCTCGAAGGGAGAAGTTCCCGTCTTCCGAGCACGTTCAATCGCACACCGTATCTGTTAAGGATCGCACTTGCCAACGAGCATGAGCAAGGCTCGCCAAATAAAGACGGGCAGTAATCTCACCCGCGTTTGGCCAACTCGACGAGCCTGTTCTCTGCGAGTTTCATGATCGTATCCACCTCATCTTCGGGACGCTTGAAATTATCAATTGCAAATGCATACACGGTTATACAACGTATACGCAGGCGTAGACAGAGCTCCAGGACCTAGACACGGAAACGCATGAGCACTTTGTCTCGTTTGGTCATAAATACACACCCAAATTAGATTCTTGAAGCCATCTGAATGGCCCTCTTTGCCTTGTTTTCCTACTCGCCTTGCATACCTTCTATTTCCATCCATCTCAAAGGAGATATGTCTCGGAACAGGTCCAGTTGCGAGAATGTCCAGCAACAGATATACGAACCATATTTTGATGTCCGCGTACAGCGAGTAAAAGTAGGCCAGGAGGCGTGACACGTATTCGGGCATGTCGCGTACAGGGAGACAGAACGTGCACAGCCACATTTTACAGAGTCAACCACGTGACAATGTAACTACCCTGTTTGGGTTGGGGAGGAATTCCTCGCCAGAGGTTATCATGAGCGACGAGGAACGCCCGTTGCTTCAAGACGAAGTTCCGGCTCATGTACCCGAGCCAGCGTCGCCTAAACGTTCCACTTCCAAGTCATTGGTCACCCTCTTCGCCGTCATCCTACTCGCTGTCGGGGGAGCAGCATACCTTGGCGCATCCACGTCCCAGAAACCGACAACACCTGCAACGCGGCTCTCCAATGGGACACACGAGTTCAAGAGGACCGTCATTCTCATCTCCATCGATGGACTCAGGCAAGTCGTTCGTTTCAGCCAATTCAGTTCCTAATGGCGACGACAGCGCGAGTTACCTCGATCGCGGCTTCACCCCACACTTGCTGGACATCAGTAAACAGGGTCTGAGGGCAAAATATATGCGTCCTGTTTTTCCGGTTGGTCAATTTTATAAGATTATCACACACTATTGCTAAGTCGCTTTGCTAGACGTTGACGTTTCCGTGAGTCCCATCTCAGCCACCAAGTCATTGCACAGCTGACGAACTGACGTATAGAAACCACTGGACTTTGATGTATGCCATTTCCCGACATTTGTTTTCCTTCATCTGATGTCAATTTTACAGGACAGGCTTGTATGCTGAATCGCACGGCATAATCGCCAACGTCTGTCCAACTATTGTCTGTTGACCATAACTAACATTGTCGCGTCGCAGAACTTTTGGGACCCCGTAACAGATTCAGAGTTTTGGTACAACCGTGCCGAATCCGCGTTGCAGGCCGATTGGTGGCTAGGCGAGCCAGTAAGCTACGTTGCCACTTGCAAAAAGCTTGATTACGAACCAACTGGAACAGATGTGGGAGACGGCCGAGCGTGCGGGCCTTGTTACTGCAAATCAAATGTGGTATGGTTCTCTCTTCCTGCATGTTCTCGTCTGTGTACCCTCTTTTCGTGTAACAGGCCCGGTCCAGCAACCACGCTTACGGGAGTTTCCCCAACGTACCACATTCCTTGGCGTGATAAAGTCCCCCTTCAGGAAAAGCTAGACCAGATACTACAATGGATTGACATTGGGGACATAGAAAAGAGACCAGAACTCATTCTAAGTGAGTGATATGGATAGTGATGCAGAGCAGTTACTCATTGGAGGGTAGCATACGAGCCATCATTGGATCAGGCAGGGCATGCGACTGGGCCCATGTCTGCTCTCGTGAATGTGAGTTTAGCTATCAGTGTTATACATTATCCCAACCGTTGTCCTCGCAGGAAACACTTGCAAATATTGATGTTTTCGCTCGTGATCTTCATAGCTCACTCCTTTCACGCAATCTCTCTCAAATAGTAGATGTCATCTTTGTCAGTGACCATGGAATGGGCGACACCAGTGAGGTCGAGTGGATATACCTAGATGGAGAGGACATCCTTGGTAAGAATCTTCCATAATGCGGTGAACTCCGGTTTTTAAACGCACAGGTGAAACATGGAGCAATGTGACCCACCACGATGGATGGCCTTCTTTTGGACTTCGCTTCTTGGAAGGGACAGACGAACGTGTTGTCTTGGAAAAGCTCGTTCACGCATCTAACAAATACCATTTTAGCGGCAAATTCCAAGTTTATACCACGGACTCGTATACTGGTGGTACGTGTTTCGCTATCGACGTGAAAATGTGCCTTATTTCTTTTTTTGTATAGGCGACCTCGAGGAAGCAATACCCATGCCCCCGCGCTACCACTTTTCCGCGAACGAGCGGATCGCCCCTATTTGGGTAGTGCCGACGCTTGGATATGCCCTGACGAACGAGGTGATGGGTGAAAACGGGATGAGCATTGGTGTAAGCTACGTTCTTCTCCACCAACCCACGTATTGATCCTTACTTCCGACAAAGAACCACGGATACGACAACCAGGAGCCCTCCATGCACGCGATATTCGTCGCTCATGGCCCCTTCTCACATGGTGCCAAGCTCTATTCGTCTCAGCCCTCTGCTTGGCATTCTGTGACCGACGGCACCTACGTTATACCTGGTTTTGCGAATGTCGAGCTTTATAACCTCGTCATGCGATTATTAGATATCGAAGCCTGGGCTGCACCGACGAACGGAACAGCCGGTTTTTGGAACAAGTACATCGAGGCGTGAGTTTCCGGTGCAGGTAAACACAAGTTAGAGTATGGAGCGAAGATTCATTTAATGTCCCGCTAGATTATACACGTGAATATACATCCTTGTTATCTATTCTTCATTTACTCTCTCGAAGAATTCCCTCAGTGTATCCGCCAGTACCCTCGGTAAAGCTTCCACATCTCGGAGGATGATATAAAACTCAAAGGGGAATGAATCCAAGTAACGTTCCATCGTAAGTTCCATCTGGCCCGTCCTGGGCGAAGGCTTGTAGGATACTTGAGAGAGCGTCAAGATAGAAGATTGATGTTCGGAAGACATAGGTGGGTTCGGGTTGGAAGACGTATTATTGAGCGCGTCGATCACGATGAAAACCACCATCACCCTCATTTCTCTTGCCCTCCTTAATATCCTCCTCAGTCGCTCGTGATCCTGACAGATACCGTCCGAGATGATGATCTCGAGTTGCCAGAGCTCCCTACCGCTCGTGCTCCCTGAATTCTCGCGTGCGGTTTCGAGCACGGACAGAGAGCCTTCAAGGAAAGCGGCCACGTCCGTGCGCGATTGAGAGAACGTGAACGCGTTCAGGACACGGCCGCCTTCGGTTGGCGACGATCCCCAGTCTTTTCCCCCAGTTGCGTTCGAGCCGAAACCACGGATGAGCTCCCAGCCCTCTCCGAACCTCGCCACGCCCACCTCGCCCACCTCGAGCTTGCCGAGCGCCTGAACGACCAACACGACCGTTTGATACGCCAGATGAACCGCCCCGCCGCTCGAGCCGCCCCCGTTGCGCATGGAAGCAGAATCGTCAAGGGCCAAGAGTACCTGGTATTCTCGTCCGCTGGGTTTTGTGCGCCGCATCCAGATCCTGTCTTTGGTGTACTCGCTTGCTACCCATCCTATCACTCTCCTCATGTTCAGTCTTTTCCCACTCCGGAAGTCTCCTTGCAAGCGTGTCGCAAGGGTCGGTGCAAGGATGAGGCGGAGGGATTCACAGAGAGCCAGGGAGAGGGATGCAGTCAGCGACGTGTAAAGCGTCCAGAGTTGCGAGGCGGAGGCTGGGGTGGGATTTGACGCGTGATTGGTCAGGGCGCTGATAACGAGCTCCGAGGATGGGGGTTCTTGTTCTTGTTCTGTATCGTCCTCAGCCTTGGGCGCGGAAGGATCAAAAGGCTGACTGGGCTGGTCCTTGGCGATTCCGCGATCGCTTTCGGTGTGGACAATAGCACCCTCCCTGTCAGGAGCAGGGCGTTCGGCTGTTTTCTCTGCTTCCAACCTCTCCGTCGCGACGTCCCCGGTCTCTTTTGGATGGGGCTGTCTGTCCAAGGAGTCGGACTCGTCGACATCCATGGCATCGGCATCTGTCCTTTCGTTTACTTCCTCGACTAACGTGAGTTCCCTCAGTTTCGTGACCTGTTCTTCACCTGCGGGACCGAGTGCCTGCATATCATCACTCTCGAGGGCATCCTCCCGGTGCGCATATTCAACTTGTTCTGCATCTCCATGTCTAGGAACTGACGAAGGTTGTGGCTGATCGGCTGCAAAGATCTCGTCGAAGCGTTGTTGGACTTCTTTCAACGTGTCTCCCAGCGATCGTAGAGGGTTAAGAGTGGGAGCAGGTGGTGGTTGATGAGCGTTGGCAGGACTACGCTGCGTGCCTTCAGCAGCGGAGCTCGGGTCTACGGGTCGAGATTGAATGTCGGATCCCGAAGGAGGAACGTATGGAGGTTGGCTTTCAACAGCATCACCGGATCTGACATTTGACTAAGTAACCAAAGGGTCAAAGAGGCGACACATACTTTTGTTTTCTGGGCTTGGACTCCTTGGCGCTCTCACCCCCATCAGCGCCTATTTCGACTTGGGTAGAAGCAGAACCTTTTTGCCCCTCTTGGGCACTATTACTGGGCTGTGGTTCGTTCTCGTACGTCCCGGCATCTCCATCCCCAGCGGCAAGATCGGGCTGAGCAACTGCACCTTCCTCGTTAGGGCCATCTTTTCCTTCGTCCATGTTGCTCTCTTCGACGGCTCGAGGTGGTTGCTCTTCCGCGTCTAGAGGGTCGGCAGACATCGAATCATCATCGGGAGCGCCGTCTCTTTCCCGTTCCTCGATCACCTCTTCGGCCATTTGATCCTGATCATCTGGTACATGTTCTTCATCGTCAATGTCTTCCATTTCCAGATCTTCTTCGTGGTTCTCCTGCTTGTTCTGATCCTCGTCGAGGTGCAGATCATCGGGCAAATCAAGGGTATTAGCATCTGGAACATGTTCATCCATCGGAGCACCGGATGCATTGGGAGGTTCCATCTCCTCTGGCGTATTCTCATCGGTGGCGAGGTCTTCTTCCCCATTCCTTTCGTCTCGTTTTCCCTCCTCCTCATTCTTCTTTTCGTCCCTCTTTCCCTTGGCACTTTCCCTCTCCTTTGCTACAATGTCCGAGTCCTTTGGTTGATTTTCCTGCGACCTGTCGTCTTGCAGCCCATCGTCACCTTTTCTGTCGTCGTCTCCCTCTTCATCTCCCCACAACTTCTCGTCCACTGCGGTTGGATCTGATTTGTCCAGATTTCCTAGCTGTTCGTCTGGCCCTTCTTCATCCTTCTCCGATTCCTCGTTCTCATCACCTTCTTCTTCAGTCTCGGGAACATCCTCTAAATCACCTCCAAAATCCTCGCTCATTTCGATCGTATTTTCCTCATCCTTTCCCTTCTCTCCTTGTGCCTGTGCATCGTCCCCATCTTCGCCTCGAAGCCCTTCCACCTGGCTCTCGTCCTCAACTTCTTTGCTGACGTTTTCGTTTCCAGCCCCTTCACCCAAACCCGTTCCCCCAAGTTCTGTCATCTGCCCTTTTTCATCACTGCCGGCCTCGCCTTCCTCTGTTTCAGGAGGAATACAAAACCCTTGAGTTCCCAGGGTGTGCACAACGGAGCACACGATGTAAGCCAACTTGAACAGACTGCGGGTCCACCTCGCCAGATTCTCGAGCAGCTCGTCTGCAAAGAACAAGAAACGTGATAAGAAAGGCATCACTCTCCCCAACGCTCGCTGACGCTCGGTATGTGGGAGAGAGGAGAGACTTGCACAGGCATTATTCAGTTGGTCGCTCAGCGTAGGAAGGTCGAGAAGGGCTGTGAAATGTGAGGTTATCTGAACGCCAAGTCGAATGTAATTATCCTTGGCCTCATCTGATTCGGGAATGGGTTTAGCAGGTAGAGCCGACTCGGAACATTGGCGGAGCAAGGACTGGATGGTGATGAGGAGCGCTTCGATGACAGAGTCTATATTTCCGTCGGTACTGTCTTCTGGTGAGGGTTGAGTCGTCTGGGAGAATGAAAAGCTGCCTTGTTCGCTGATCCACTCCTGAATGGGTTGAATGATGTAAGTTAGCTGAGGACAAGCCACAGACATCTCCTGAAGTTTTATTGGTAGCTTGCTCAGAAATCTTGCAGCATCGACCACGGTATGATAATCATCTATATGCGGTCTGGTTATGTATTCCATCCTGTAATCCGAGCGGAAACCCACCTCGAGCGAGTACGGAAGGTATGATGACTTGACAAGACTGTAGGACCTTGGACACGCAGTCTCTCCGCGTACGCGCTAAAGTAGTAAGAGTTCGACACCTTTCAATGAGTTCGTGAACGGAACTGATGCTCTTCTCCATTCCAGAAAAAACAATCATGCCTTCAGCCAGCTCCTCCAGCGCACGAACTGAATGACAGAGTGCGTAGTACATCGGTTCAACCTTGTCATATGTGTCGATTGTGATCGTTTCTGGATGCTCGGAAAGAACCATGAGGCGATCCGCTTGCTGGCGAATGGCAATGTATCCGGAAAGAGCTTGAGACAACCTGTTATGAATACTGATCAAAACGCAAGCCCATTTATAATAGAGCATGATATTTACCCCGATCTACCTTCCAGTGCCAAGGAATACCCGGACTCCACCAAGGAGAGGCCTCGAGAAAGATCGCGTGTACCCAGGTCCGAGTGGTGGTTTACAAGCACCTTCCTGAGTGCAGGGAGACACCCACGGAGCCGGTCAAAGTAGTATTCCGCTTTTTCCACAGCTATTCGGACAGTACTCGTCGTGGGCATCAGAGGCTGGCTTCGAATCCAGCACTCATCCCTCAGCATGTCGAGGATCTCAGGTTTGACGTTATATGCCAGGCCACCGCGTTTAAGCTCTTTGAGGAGATCGCTCCAAGCCTTTCTTTTACGGAGAAGTAGGTTCTTTTTATACTTTTCCCGCTTTTCTTTAGTTAAATCTGGAGGGATAGTGTGATTCGCGAGATTCTTCACACTCGAGATAATGTCCAACGAAAGTTGTTCTATGTTCTCAGCGGTATGCTTTGAGAGGAACTGTCGGATTGGATCATCTATGAAGCCATTGAACCTGCCCAAGGTCTGGTGGAGGTTCCCGAGATAACTTGAAGAGGGTATGGCAGCCGAGCTTGGGAATACATCCGAGAAAGCGACCCCGGGTGAGGAGGTAACGGAATTATGAAAGATAGCCTGCTCTGACTGAAGGCAGCCCTCCGCGTCTCCAGCAAATAATGGATTCATTTTGTCCGCGACAGGTTGTCTTAAAACATCGCGGAACTTGCGAACGATCTTGTACAACTGATGGTGTGTCTTTTTCGCGCTTTGTTTCAAGGCTTGGACGTTGACATCTTTCCAACTGGCGAGCTTGATAAGTGCTCCGACTTCTTTCTCCAGTGCCTGCCTCTGGTCCCCCAACAACGTAGAGAGCTGCGGAGCGAAAAGATAAAAGTACCGCAGGGAGGCATTCACGATACGACCGACTCCATACAAAGCTTCTTGATGCAAGTGAGGTTCGCGGGGTGCGATGTAGCGAATATAGCTTTCGAAGCTACGAAGAAGGTCTATGCGGATTTGGAATTGACCGAGTGAACTGGATAGGACAAATTCGTCCAGGAGCGATGGCAATTGATTGAGATACCTATTCAAGTTGTTTGCGTCGCCAACTGTGCATTCCTCCACAGCATTTAATGGTCCTCGTATTAGAACTTCGTATAAACGGAACCAAAATTCCGACGTATCAGCAATGAACGATTGACTTTGGGTTTCGAGCAAAGTCTTCCAGCACGACAATTCTAACCTTCTCCAATCGACGATGAGAGTGGTCAGTTTATGTTGGTGCTCCTTGATGCTGTTGTCATGGTTTGCATACATCTCCCAGTCTTCCGTCCGGATCAGCAATTGCTCCAGAGCAACTAAAAACTTGGCGATAGGACTGGCAAAGTCAAACGCTAATATGATATCACAGCGATCAATGAGATGCTGGAGCACCATCTGGTCTGGCCAATCTCGGAGGATGACAAGAAGCCGAGCACGGAGGGATTGAACGATGCCTGATGCTTTTTTAGCCTCTGGGATATTGCCATCAGCGTAGAAGTTGCGGGACTGTGACGTTGAATTGTCACATATCTCTGAAAGGTGGTCACGGAGAACTGAGAGTTGTAGATGTAGCGAATGTTTCTCCAACGAATCGGGCAACGAGGATGGATGAGTAGCAATGCAAGATCGCAGGAGAGTCTGTCGCAGAGCGTTGAATTTGCCTGTAACAATAGTGATTTTAGTCAGGTCAATTGCGTCGCCCATGAGTTCCAGGTGAAGTGCGAGCAGTTCGTGTTGCCGGTCCGGAGTCAGATGACGCAATGGCTTATTGCTGATCGGACAATCCACAACTTCTCCAGGGTGAAGAGCATCTTCGAAAGTAGGAAATAGTTCTAGAAACTCCTTTTCTTCTGCCTCTGCCTCCGTCGAAACGTCATACTTCGTCGTATTTGTGCGATATAAAGAAGAAAGTTCTTGCTCTCTTTTATCGTCATGAGCTCGATCAATTGACCAGAGGCGATAAGCTTGTTCAAAAGCAGCCCTGACCGTGATGGGTGTTGACGGAAATAGACTACAATGTACCGCCGCGGAGATCCTCAATACAACCAATTCAGCAGCAGGCAGACTTGCGCTGGTATGTAAGGATTGCAATAGCTGTGCACTGCGTGTGGAAGGGAACCCGGATAAAGCAGTTACCAGCTCCGTGGAATTTTCTTGCGCAGAAGATTTCCGGGAAGTGCAACTAATAAGATGGAGCCCTAGCCGAAATTCCGCAAATGCTAGACGGAGGATACTTGTGATATCGTCAAAATCAGTGTAAAGAGTTTCTATGCGCTGACAAAAGCCTGAGATAGATCGTTGGACGACCGCCTCCCTATTGAGGGCAGCAGGATCCCCTGATTCCAGAACACGGATCAGATCGTCGATTTTGCGTTCGTGGATCACTTGGCTAATGAACTGCGACACCTCCAGCCAATATGCATGTAGATTTGTTAGGTTGTCCCGAGCTGGGATGTTCGCAGATGTTTCAGTAGGGCCCAATAAATTTTTGACACAAGCTTCAAGGTAAGAGATGACATCGTTTGTCTGATTCGCAGCTGTTCGGAGCTCCAGTTTGACGTGAAGTCCAATTTGTTGCATCAGGAGATCTGCCTGGTCTTGAGCGTAACCCGCAGCGCGGCGTATCATTCCGGCAGGATCGATGGGAACGTCGGGAACGAAAAGATCGAGGATTACTCTGCTCAACGCGATCCAGCATCTCCCGAGGTATGGAATTGCGTCCACTGAGGATGAGAGTGTCTCCATATTGGACTGTGGTACAATAGTCAAATGGCAGAGTGCCTTTCGCAGCGGTTCATCGTTAGTCCGTCCCAAGAGATCTAGAAGAGTTTTTGAGGCTTCTATGTTATTACTTGAGAGGTTTGCATGCATATAATTTAGTGTGCATTCGTCAAAAGATGTCGCAAAACAGGAGGCGACCTTGAGAAATGATAAGCCCTGTGTTACCTACAAGGTGCCTTTCTCACTCACCAAAACCACACTTTGGTTGAACAGCGCTATGAGTTGCTGAAGTCGTGAAGTGTTCGTGAAACATTGTAGTATGGTCAGTCTAATATGTTGTTTGATTAGCTCGGCATGTTTCTCAAGCGATGCCAGTGAGACACCCTCAAGTTGACTATGAGGAGAGTTAACAAGTTTTTAGAATTACAAACACAAACCCATACCACTTTTCAAAGACGCTGTAAAGGTGAGTTGGACGAAAGATGAATTGTGGCCCACTGCCGTCCTGAAATTAAATAAATAAGTAAGCCTCGGGGAGGACGACTGTGATTCTCCCACATACCTCTATTTCTGATTCCTTTTCCCACAAGGCTTCAAGCCATTGAGTCTGCCCCGTAGCAACGATGCTGAGGGAGACTAAAAGGAACGTTGTTATGAGGGCTCAGTACGTCAGAGATTACAACGCACGCTGACTGCCCACATCATAACACCATAACACGTGTTGATATGAGGCAAACCGCCGCAGATCTTCGTCCGGCTCCTCGAGAGCTATCCCAATAAGCCGCTGAAATACCTGTGTATTCACCTGTACATCATTGGTTTGCCCTTTTATTTTACGTACACCTGTCACGCAGTGGACTTACATCTATATTTTCTGTGTAAAGATTGCCGAGGACCTGCAGCTCAGCCAGAAGTGAAACTGGATTGCAGGTCCCGCAAAGACTCGTATTTTTCGTAGGGACCCTGGACACCCACTATGGTAAAGAATCAGAGTTTGCATGGAACGTTGCAAGCACCCTACTTCTTTAACTCGTCCAGATATATGTACTATTTGTTCCGTCTTATTTGCATGTAAGTGTATTGGCAAAGTTGCAATTGCGAGGACTTCCAGTTGCTCTCGACGCGTCACTAGATAGATAAGTTAAAGTATAGATAACACTGGGAGACTCAAGCATACTGGGTGAGGAGACCTCTGCGGGCAAATACCCCAACATCCTGATGTCCACCGAAGTAATCCCCGTGTGCCTGACTTGGCGTAATTGCGACCACAAGTCTACTAATCCAAGACCAGACGACGGAGAGACTGTGTACTCGAGGACAGCAGAAGCATTAGCAAGAGGTCGATATATGGGAGAATGATTTTCAAGTACATCAGAGATTAACTTTGACAGAACTCGAACATAGGTGTAGTCGAATTCTCTTTGACCGAGAACCTGACGAATTTTTCTTGACGCGCTAAGAGTCTTTGCAGACATACTGTAGTCCTGCAGTCGACACTGTAAGATGATAAGGACATCGGGACAAATTGCTCACGGATTGAGAATACAATGAGCCGGAAAGTAACTGCTCGAATAACTTCTGGGCAATTGCTTGTATCTCCACAAGTAGCGTCTGCAATGCCTCTACTAACTTTGGCGAGCACTTAACCAGCGCGGTGCTAGCCAAGTCCCGCACAGTGTTATCACTCTTATCAAGGAGGAAAGCTGCGAAAAAATGAAGAATTTCAAGCTTCAACGTCTGACGTGAATAGTACTCTGTCCGCTCTATACAGCATGGATATGGGGGATAAACCATGAAATCATCCATCGGCTATATGTCCAAACAACATGAGCACATCGTACGAAGTCTCGCTGTGTAAACACTGACCAACACATCGAGTGTGCATGGTGCGATCTGGGATAGCCCTTTCACTATTGAAGCAAGGACCCGACAAGCTGCAGCAAAAGTGGGGTGAGCGAATACAGTACACAAGACTCCACCGGGTAATGTGGCCTCGAGATAACGCTTAAAGATCCAGTGCAGTGGTTGGGGGAATGACCTGACAGCGAAGTAAATGTGCGCGCGTGAAACCTGGGGATCAGAGACGTCGAGGATCGGAGCATGAACGACTAAGGAGGACGAAATTGAATCATGGTCGATACCAGTGCATGGAAATGGCTGAGATGTATGAAGCAGAGACGTTGAGATGATACCTCGGCGCGCCTGCTCGTGGGATACATAACAAGATGTCGTCGTGGATAAGCCAACAGGAAGACGAGAGTATGCAAGAATGCGAGACTGGTCTTCTTCAGTGAAACAACCCAGCAGAGAAATCTCCATACTACGGTTGCGCATCGCCCTGGACAGTTCGCCGTACTGAGGGTCCACGGTCATGAGCAAACGGAAGTTTGGATGTGGTGTCAACATTTGGACTTTGCCATCGACGAAACCGCGTTCTGTTAGCACCAAGATGCCGTTCGGTTCGCAGAGGGAATTGAGTCGATCAAGGACAGAAGGGTTACACAGATTTGCGTCATCAAGAACAAGCCAGTGGCCTTTTTTCATTGCCCGGACTAGTGGACCGTCTATCCACTCGAAACGACCCATCGAGGACCTAGCTTCAGCCAGGTCACGGACTCTGTGATCCAAATCTCGACGCGCTGCTTCAAGGGAGGCATCATCAATGTCAATCGCAGATAGCTCCGCCAAAAGCCCAGAAACCGCTTGCAAAACCGATGCGAATGTTTTCTGGCCGGAAATTAATTCGTGCTGGACGGTTGCTTGCCACTGCTCTCCTAAAGTGATTGTACGAGCAGAACGTGTGAGCGTTTCGGAAAGTTGAACTGCCTCCTCTGCGACAGCTATAATTCGAGATAGATGGTCCACCTGTTCAAAACTACCCAAGATATCAGTCGTATCAGTCGCCTTGGAGATATGGACTTCATCGAGATAGTTGCCTGAAAGGTTAGCGAGAGTTCTTATCAAACTCGTTTTACCACTGTTGCGGGAGCCAGTCACGACAACTAGCCAGGATCTCGATAGACATGCGCCAATGGCCTCAACTGCTGTAAGATGTACCTGTAGGATGTCGGACGTTCTGTGAGGCAAAGTGAAATTATGTCTCTTAGTGCAGTAGTAGCCAAATTGCACACGAGAACTTGAGATAATCGGGTAAGGGTTGGAAATAATTGATGGATCTGAGGTTCCGAAAACCTCGTCGAATATCGCTTGGGCACATGCACGGTCTTGTAAATTCCTGAATCTGCTCAGATAGACAATGCGGATGAAGTGTCGGGGAGAGTTGGTTATGTTAAATGCCTGCAAAAGTTCGCCCCATCGAACAATATCACGGAGATTGAATTCCCAGGGGCTGCCTTCCCGACCAAACGCCCGTTTGTAAATAACTTCGTGGTTCAGACGAGCGTTGAATTCAATCATGGCACGGAGGGTATGTTCGTTACATCCCCTGAACTGTTCCCGACAAACTACTAGCATATCATCGGTAGTGAGTTCCTCGACATAAACTTTCGTGAAACGGTCAAGGAAAGACTTCGGGAGGCCTTTCCTACCACCACCTTGATGTAAGGGATTTTGAGCAGCAAATACTCGAAACGAGGGATGTCGAGTGAAGCTGCGTCCCAGTTCGGGTATGTAGACAGTGCCTCGATGATCCAGCACCGCATTCAAGCCTTCCAAGACTGCCTGAGGAGCGAGATTCATCTCGTCGAGAAGTACCCAGTGGCCTTGTTGCAATGCTTGCAGGAACTCTGCGTCTCTCCAGGCAAACTCTCCTGGAGAACCATTTTCCACCGGCAAGTCAGACCCGAACAAGTCTATCAAATCAGTCTGGTCTGAAAGGTTGATACGACACAGGTGGTAACCGTTAATCTTAGCCAAGGCTGTGATAAGTGATGTTTTCCCGACCCCAGGGCTCCCTTCCAGGAGAATTGGTTTGCGAACTTGGCAAGCTCTGATCACTCGAAGAGCATTCTCTCGAGCTGTTGGCGCTTCAAGATTGAAACTATTCGTCACAGCCTTTGCCGGTCCCTTGGGGAGTGCAAACGGGCCAAATTGAACGAAGATAGATGGGTCGTAAGTGTAAGGAGTGACATCCCGAGTGTCGAACGGGACCAGTTGGTGTAATTTGTGGGTAGCCTCATCCTTGATTTGTTGCAGGACCTGCAACGAAGATGTCGACATTTGGGGCAAGGAACCCAATCCATCCAGAAAGGTCATACGGGCACCATGGTGCTTATACAAATGAATTTTCGTTACACAACGAATAGACTGATCAACTCACAAAAATATCTCCCGCTGGCATCGTATGACCTCTACCAGGGATAAATACGGCATTCGAGAATGCAACCCAAGCCTAGAAAACAATGAGAAGGGGCGTAATGAAACGTGTTTCTGGGTTACTTACTAGCATATCTCGTAGTGTGCAAATAGAACGGTCGCCAACTCTCTCTCGCAGCCAGTCTGTAAACTGTAAAAGAGGGAGAGTGAAGACTTTCAACGCGTCATGTGCCCAGGAACTCTCCACGATCATCCCAAGATCAGATGGGTCATCAACGGGAGGAACCCAAATCTCCGTGAAACGGTTCCGAAGGGCTGGGGATAATTCCTTTTTTCCGTAATCACCTCCCGGGTTCATCGTCGCGACGAGTTTGAAGGAATCGGCAGCGTGTACGGCTGGATATACTCCATCCGTGCCCCCTCGTTCAGCAAGTACAATGGTCCGTTCGGGCTCCAGCACGCTATTCAGCCTCTCAAGAACAGAATCATCCGCCAACGAAACCTCGTCAAGTAGGAGGACCTCGCCACCTTGCATGGCTCGGATAAGAGGACCATCGTGCCATTCAAATAAGGATTCAGACATAAGTAGGTTCCTTTGTGATTCTCGGAGAGCGGCCTCAAGTGAGGAGTCCAAATCCGTCTTCAATAGCGCGGAGATCTGGGCAAGCATCCCCTGGTTATCCGTCGGGGTGCTGGAAATACCAGCACGAGCGAAGAGTGACAAAGCATCGTGGTAAGCATTCGAAGAAGTCATTCCGCGATTGCGCGCTGGTCGCAAGCCTCCAATCAGGTCAGCTGTTTCCGTATTTTGATGACAGCTAACAGTGTGCAGGTACTTGGACACGACTTCAGCATACAATTGGCAGACAGATGTCTTGCCAGAGCCAGTCTCGCCCACCAGTAAAACTGGTTCGTTGAACCTCAAAGCCCTAGAAATCAGTACAAATAACCGTCGCATAGCATAGGTCCAGACGACTGCTGAGGATGAAGGAATGGGGCATCCGATGTAAACTTCGACTCCAGGACGGTGAAGATTGTACATTGATTTTTCATCGATTCGAACCTTCATAATAGCCTCTATGACTTCCTTAACCACAATTTTGTCTTCAGTACGCCGAACTCGCTCTGCGAGTAGCATGTAACCGTTTTCTGCAAGGTCCTGATAGCTGATGGCATCCCTGCCAGCCCATCTGAACAAGTCTCGGAGGGTGGCAAAGCCTTGTTTACTCTCGAAAACGCGTCCAGTCTGTCGACGCTTCTGCAATTCCTGGAAGACAGCGACAATCCTTTGTCCATAGGAAGGAGCAATTCGACAGCGTTGGCATAGGATAGATTCCAGCTCCGCTTGTGGCACATCTTGGAAGTGAACTTCAAGAAAACGATTGCGGAATGCACGAGACAAAACTTTTCGACCAGCATACAAGCCCGGCGGATTCTGAGTGGCGAAGAGCATGAAATGGGGATGGGGTCGGACGACTTCATGAGTTTCTGGAATGACCAATTCGCGATTGTCGTCTAATAATCGATTCAAGGCTTCGAGGACATCTGTCGGTGCGAGGTTCAACTCATCCAATACAATCCAATGTCCATGTCGAAGAGCGTAGACAAGCAGACCATCCTTGAATACTAGCGTTCCGGTAGCTGGGTCGGAAACATAAGACCCAATGTATTCCTGAATATCAGTGTGCTCGTGGTTATTGATACGGATGAATTGGTGACCGGTTCGGCGTGCGAGGTACTCTACCGCACTGGTTTTTCCACTAGACGTCGGACCTTCAATAAGCACCGGAAAACGACGGGTGAGGACAATGCGAGAGAGATCAATTAGCTTCTTATCCACAGAAGGGGTCATAATGTAGTCCTCCGCTAAATCGACGAGAAGTGGACCTTTTTCCAGGTAAAATGGACCAAACTTAACGAACTCGTCGGCAGTGCGAGAATTAGGATGGGAGGGCTCCTTCGTCAATAGAGATTTGGGATTGCGGACTCCAGAAAGGATGTGTTTGTAAGCGGCATCTGTGGCAGCCTCCGCACTAGGCCCATCAAGCACCATGGTAAATGCCATTAAACAGCCTTCCCACAACGCTCGTCGAAGGCCGTACATTGGGGAGATGTCAGCAGCAAATGTTAGAGCACGAGTAAGCGTGCGCATGCTGTAGTGAGGATGATGGTTTGATCCGTCAGCCAGCAGGCGATTTTCTGCCAAATGTTTAAGAGCAATATAAAAGTCAGCAACATTCATAATTGCAGCTTTATCTCCCACTGCGCAGTGACCAATATATTGGTGTATGATACTGAGGAGGGTCTCACGGTCCGCGTCCGGCGGGGAAACGTCAATCTCGGTGAATCGTGCCCTGATATTGGGAGGGAGGTCCTTTTTCCCAACGTCTGTCGCGGGATTCATGCAAGCGAAGAGACGGAAATCGGGATGTCGAGGAACTACTTCCAATGAGCCTTTCTCGGTCAGAGAAACGGATGCCGTTGGGCCACTGAGTAACCCAACTATACACTCTAGTGTATCAGAGCTAGCGAGATTAATTTCATCGAGGAGAATCCTAACTACGAATCAGAATACGAACCGAATCAATGATTAAGATAAGCGAACGTACCAATCGCCAGATCGGAGCGCCTTGACAAGTGGCCCCTCCACAAAATCGAACGAAAATTTGCCTTGACCACGAGCATGTTGTATATCGAACTCGTCAATCTCATGTTGGAAGTTTTCCCAAGCCTCTGCAGATCGTCGAAGCAACGTTTGATCAAGTCTTCTCCGTTTCCTCGGCCCATCCACTTCTGTGGAGGCCAAAGGATGTTCTCTGAAATATTTATTAGAAAACAATACTATCTGATGGTCCACACTTACTGTGCGTCTTCACTGAGTCTTGACTCAATTCGCTCCTTGGCAAGCCGCACTGACTCCCTCCAAAGAACCACTACTCTCTTCCATTTGCCTTCTTGAACCGCTTTCCTTACCGACTCTTCGAACTTGACATTCTTTTTCCGACTGAAGGTATTTCCAAAAAGCTCTGAAAACTTTGTATAAAGTTCTAAAGCAGGAATACGAGCATCCACTGGTTTAAAACCGCCAAGTAGGTCTGAGGATTCTGTTTGATGAGAGAAGTTAAGGGAAATCAGCGGACGGCGGAGCAGAGAAGCAAGATGAGTGATAGCGCTAGTCTTTCCAGTACCGGTTTCTCCGGTCAATAGTACAGGTTCACAAAGAGAGACTGCAGTAGCAATCCGCAAAAGAAGACACACTGCAGGTTTGTGCATCGCAAAAGGACGAGTTGATCCAAGGACAAACATCTGCTTCGTAGGTCGAGCGGGGAGACGTACGCGACCAATACAGATAGCAGCAACATCACCATTCCCATCTCTTTCTTCCTCAAACGCGGGGGCTCGTCCATTGAGTGCCCACCGACGGCGTTCAAGGTCTAGGCCGATATGATCAGCAACAAGTGCTATGATACGCTCAGTGTGAGCTTGAGCAGGAGCCGTAAGGGCACCAGCGCCAAAAAAGACATCTCTGGCTTCGAGAAAGAGCTCCTCGCGAAAAGCGAGATTTGGGAAGAGCGTGGCGATGGGAACGACGGTTTCATCGGAGGCTTGCATATCCATGGAACAGTGGGAAAGTGAAATGAGTACCTCCACCCGACGACAGTATTTTTCGAGTTCTCTCAAGCCAACAGGCCTACTCGTGACAGTTGAACTCAGTCTCCGAAGGTTAGCCCACATTTGCAGGATTGCTCGTGCGAGAAGATCTCCCAGCTTAGGGAACCGCGATTCGATGATCATCTTGACTTCATCAGACGACGGTGCAGGAATTACGAGTTCTTGAAATTTGTGAGCCCCATAAAAAATTGGACTGGGAAAGTCTCCACTCGCGAACGAGGATGGGACTACCGAACGCGTTGCGAAGATAGCAAAGCGTTCGGATGCCTTTACAATACCCCTGCTGGGAACATCAATGCATGCGCGGTTGCCAATCCAAGTTCCGGGTGCCAGAGACTCGGTAAGGGGCTTGATAAGTCCCAAAACCTCCATACTTGCTCGGTCGATGTCCTTCAGGACTAGCCACTTCCCCTCCCTCATAGCACGAATAAGCACGCCGTCTTTCCATTCAAAAGTTCCGAGTTGTGTCGGAGAGGAGACGTAGGATCCAAGTAGTGAGCGGGGGTCAAGTGATGTGTCGGCAAGATGAACAGTGACAATCTGGTCCCCCACTTCTGGGTGCAATACGGAGGCGAGGTGTGAGAGGAAAAGCGACTTTCCAGATGAAGGGGGGGAAGTAATGAGAGTGGGCAAGCGGAGGGATGTAAAAATCGCAAGTTGTTGCAATGCTTTGATAGCTGAATATGTTCTAACAACCTCCGCGGAGGAGGAAGAGGAGGGAGAAGATTTAAACATAAGTATGCCATAAACATTGGCTGTCCACGAGCTGTCGGAAAGATTTATAAGAAAGGGACAAGGACATCCTACGACAAGGAAACCTCACGATAAGTCTTCAATAGTCAAGAGTTGGATTTTATCACTTTCGAACGAATAAAAGTCGGAGCTCGCAGCGACAAGATTGCGGCCCTCATGAATCCGCTTAAGTTCCAACACAGGCATCAACCACCCATCGATGGTTATTCGACTCCCGTCAACATTTTGACCATACGAAAGTGGACACTCGACCCCACCGTGCTCGCCGAGGACTCGTGCCTCTAGCTGAATGCGCTCCACTTCAGCCATACCCGTGTGTAACGAATAACATCTTATGGCCAAATATTTGACTGCAGGGTCAGGGTGAGGTGTATTGAAGAGAATCGATAAATAGGATATGGGCCACAGTAAGTCGCTGGGAAGTAGGCGGTTGGCTCGAAGCAAGCGATAGTATGCAAGGAGGATGCGATGCAGACGAGATGCATCCAACATGGTAACTGATGTAGCCTGTTGAACACAGCTCAATGGACCATGCGAGAAGTGTGACCGTCGCAGGAACGCGGACAAAATTCTAAGGGACGATGTAAAACTTGAAAATAAAACAAATAAAAGGACTCACGGAAAGAGTTCCTCGTGGATTTCTATCAACATACAAAGCGCGATGAATCTGTCTTCAATGTCCTCCCGATCTTGTAACCATCTTGCGCACAAGTCGACTAGCAACGGTCGGAAAAGGTCTGAAATTGGCACGGTCAGGGAGGGAACCGCCAATAATCGCGACAATGTTGAAAGCAAAACTTTTGGTGATGCTGCCTGTGATATGGGACTCAAATAAGGGGAGTCCGGAGGCAACATGACGAGCAACGCTCTTGTCTGTTTTGAGAGGTTGATCGTAAGAGGATCGTTATAGAGTTGCATGACGAGCCGTAAAAAGATGGCTACGTTTAGAGTTTTAGTATGCACTTGAACGCGCGTCGGACGCGACGGAGAAAAACTTGTTACTGGATCTTGTGCACGTGACTACGATCTCTAAAGTCCTTTTTCGGGTCATTGTGCGTCCCTCCATCCGTCATCATACCCTTCTTTGTTTACAGAAATGGTCACTAATACAAAGATCCTAGATATCAGAGGTCAAAGTCTGAAGCTTAACACCGCGTTGGACGTTAAGCCGCTTCTTGAAGGCTTTAACCCCACATTAATCGAAGAGGTTCGTCTGGGAGGCAATACCATCGGCATCGAAGCGGCGCAGGAGTTTGCAAAGTTTCTGGAGAAGACACAAAACTTGAAGGTATTTTCCTTCAGCCGTTCGTCGACGCCTCGTGTCTGATCGTGAGCCAGGTCGCAGACTTTGCTGACATCTTTACCGGTCGTCTCATCACCGAGATCCCAGACGCTCTCAAGGCTTTATGTGACTCTGTAGAGCCCAAGTCAACACTCGTTGAAATAAACCTCAGTGACAATGCTTTCGGAGTTCGCTCAGTCGAGCCATTGCGCAACCTCCTCGAGAACAACCGTTTCGAGATCTTGCGACTTAATAACAATGGTCTAGGTCCAGAAGCAGGAATCATGATCGCAAATTGGCTGAAGAAGTCGGCAGAGCTAAGTAAAGAGAAGGGCTTGACCTCAAACTTGAAAACAGTCATATGTGGCAGGAATAGACTTGAAAACGGGTCCGCTCCAGCATGGGCAGAAGCTTTCGCTGAACATGGAACGCTAGTGGAAGTCAGGCTTCCGCAGAATGCTATCTGGACTGACGGAATTCATGCGCTGGCTGAAGGTCTATCAAAGTGCCCCAATTTACGATATCTCGACCTTCAAGATAATACATTCATCAAGGATGGATCTAGAGCCGCCGTTATCGCTTGGGCGCACGCTTTACCAAAGCTATCCGATTTAGAGACTCTCATCTTCTCCGACTGCGTGCTGTCAGAGGAAGGTGACGACGAGGTACCGCCACCCTTGGAAAAGCTTGCAAGGGGATCGAACCCGAATCTAGTGACTCTGGTGCTCCAGAATAACAATCTCAACGCATCAACTTTTCAACTTTTTGCGAGCTCGATGGCCTCGTTACCCAAACTAAGGAGGTTAGAATTGCAATGGAACGATATTGATGAAGACTCGGAGGGCCACATCGACGCCATCCGACTGATCATGAAGCAGCGCAGTGGGAAATTATTGTTGGATGACGAGGAGGAAGAGGAGGAAGAGGAGGGACAAGAGAAGGACGTTGGAGAGGTAGAGAAACAGGAGTCATCTGCAGGAGCTCGAAAGCTCGAAAGTGATGTGCGCGCGCTGGCTGAGATTATGAGCAAAGTCACCATCCATTGACTTGCTCAATTTGGCGCGAATCGGGTACCAATCAGAAGGGTCGAGGAAGTGTACCAGTTGATCATTGATCATATGACGTTAAGTTACATTATTACTACCCACCGTGAACGAGAGAATAATTAGAAGTTTCAGCTGTAAGCAGAAACTAGGAGTCAGCGTGCTAATACCAGATCAGTCTAATCCATCACTCAATTCACTAGCACACATAACAGGAGCGTCACAACTAGCCGACTGATCGCCTTTCACGGCTATCGTGTCGTCGAACCATGCTTGAACACTGTCCGATAACAACTTGGTCATGCGGTTGACCCATAACTAATTGTTCTTTTTCCAACACTTGTATCGATCCAAGCGAGTATCAAAAACCTCTTCTGCGAACCGCGAGTATGGAATAGACTCGACTGCTTTAGTAAAAGTGGCCAAGATTTTACACGGATTACTCATTGAATAACAAAAAACGCATCAGGTACGAAGGAGCAATGACTAGAATCAGTCTATCGAGGAGCTTAGTTTATCGTTCATGGAAGAGCGGTCAAGAGCTCAACTTACTGCAATAACTCCACAACGAATAGCCTGAAGAATGCACAATTCATAGCTTCCAAAAAACAATCGTCGAGTATAAGGCGCCTCCGGGTTGCTGACAATACTCTCTCGCCGGTGACTGATGCGATTGCCGATCTAAAGAAGACATGGGTCATGGCTCGTCATGTGCCATACCACTGCTGATCGACTGGACGGAAAGAAGGCTAGTTTCCTCTCAATGCATCCAATCTGACTGCTGGTTCGCTCCAGACGATATAAATATCGTCTCTATCGCCGAATCCCCGGAGCGAACCATTGGATCGAGAGCACATCTTTAAGTAGGGATGTTGGTGAGACACTCAAATACTCACGTGTCGGTCGTTGATTTGCTTGATTAATACCCATTTGGCAAGATCCAGGAGGGACCTATGTACCTCATCGACACCCACGAGTTCCAGGTCCTTCAAATTCAACAAAAAGTCTTTTCTGCTTCGCAACAGAGTTGCGAATGATTGACTTTGCTATATTCGACTCCTTCGTCTATCAAGCTCCCGGCTCGTACATCGCAGCAAGTAGCCAGAACCTGTACACGGATCTCTGCGGTTCGGCGGTCGAGATTCGGCTACTTCTAGACCTCGTGTCCTTCTCTCTTTGATAGCAGATCACTGACACGTCCACAGCGTTTGAAATATGCCTACCGCCAACTATATATATCTTCAAGTTCTTGAACGATGGTAGCATGGTGCCGTAAGAGGCGCAGTTGAGCTGGAGTAATCGTAAAGTCTTGAGCGAAACTTGTTTCCCGCCGAAATTCATAGGCTGGTTCTGAAGAATGGGTATCGTTGAGGCACTTGACCAGGTGTATAGCGTGTGGTAAGACGGTGCTGAACTTGCTCTGTGCTATAGCACCAAGGACGGAGTTTTGGCAACACTGAAAAATGGAATAGACAAACTTAGAGGACGAGATGAAATCCTGCGAGCTCTGGAAATCGGGAAGAGTGCTCAGAAGACAATTCGTGAGATTAACGTTAAATGGAAATGTCGGCAAGGATCCGTAATTTAACATAGCAAGTTAAAGGGCTCGCGAACTCTGCAAGTACGATTGTCGTTAAGTTAGTGAAATTCGGGAGAACGCATCAAGTGCAGAATGCCTTTTTAAAGCAGAGAAACTCACGCGTATGGCATGCGGAATAGGCGGATCGGGGAACGTAAACCTTCAAGCAAAATCGAATTGTTGGCATGACGTTTCTTCTCCTGATACCCTGCCAGCTTCAGTGTTCCCAGGCGCACCAAGCAAGGAATACTCACCTTCTCAGGCGAGACTCTGATGGTCACACAAGCATGCCATTAGTATCGAAGTAATTCCAGTGACATCCGATAAGCACTTTGATCTACCCAAGCATTCCACGCCTAGGCCAATGTTATCAACTTGATCTCTTATGAGAGTTGGCTCCGCGAGTTGTCTCTCAAATCAGAATCAGAATCAGAATCCCCAGTGTGAGAAGCAGTGGTGACCTAGTGTTATTTGATGAAGCTGATGCCTAGGGTCGATTCTTGACGAGATAAGGAATAGCACATTGATCGGCTACCAAGGGGTCCATCATCGGTTTCCAATCTCGGGCGGACAGCAAGGGAAGACAAATTGGTATTATCTCGCCTTACAAACCATCCACCTACCTTCAACCCCTTCTTTGGGTCGAAGATGCCCATCCTTGCACCTCTCCTGCATCCATTCATCAAACCGCACTACAGTTGCTTCGGAGCCAAAACTGTCAAAGAGCAGTCGCCTGCCCAGCCACATTTGTGTCTCGTCAGACGACGAGAGTTCACGATACGCGTTCCGAACGACCTTCCAGGCGTCGTCGCGTACCTTCAATCGAAGCCGGGAAACAAGTGCATGTACGGCGCTCCTGGGCAGATTATGCAGCATGAGCACGGCCTTGTCGTTCGAAGATGGTGTTGAAGAGGGAAGTAAGTGTTCGAACGTCTCAGGATGTGACAACCTCTCGAATTGAACAAAGTTCAAGGTACGCAAGCTTCGAGCCAATGCTGAGATCCACAAATATATGGGAGACGGTCGTTCGAGCAAGTTTGGAACAATGCATCTAGTCTGCTCCAAATAAATTTGTTGGGAGGGGAAGTAGACGACGAGCTGGTGTAGGAGTAGGATTAGGACGGTGATGGGGCGGAGTGGTTGGGGAACGAGGGTAGTTGAATAGATATCCGGCACAAGACGGGACAAAATGGAAGTTGTTTGCACAGGTAAGTCGAAGACGACAGACAAGTAAAGCGAGGTCTCGTATACTACAAGTACCAATAGTTGAGATATCCGGCACTCGCACTGTGGGATGTTAACTGACCTTCCAGCGCAAAGCCATCTTTTCGGCCGGACGCGAACAGACCTTCGCGTACTAGTTTGCCTGTATAATGGGTAGACAGTGAAAACCAACCCACGGAAAGCGATATTATCAGCCTCACTCACGGAACAATATCATTATATTCTCCTGATTGTCCTTCCTTTGTTTTTGCATCGACTCGACCTGGGACTTGCCAGGAGATCCGGCCCCGTACACATCCCAGAACGTCCTAAGCTACATCGTCGAATGCATATTAAGATCGGTGTGACAATGACCGTCGAGTCAGTGAAACGCACTTTTTTATCGATAAAGGTTCTGAACTCCTCTTGAATGTCACATTCCTTTAGCC